>SZWC01002216.1:52400-77861 GCA_023375785.1 Penium margaritaceum
AATGGATACTGAGGATCCGCAGAATTGGGAAAGGGCGTGGAACAGCAAGTGCGCGGGAAGAAGTCTGGACCTGGTGCACTGGAGTGCTGGAACACGGTGACCATGGAAGTGCTGAAGAGCAGAAGGAGAAGAAGAGATGGGAACGTAGCGGATAGGGGAAGGGCTCTAGATTAGGGGAACAAAGCGGTTGTTATTGTACTAAACATGTGTGAGGGGAAGGACCCGCGGTACAAGAAGCCCGTGTGGAGTCCAATCTAGTATTTCAGTGTGTTGTAGACAGTAGATTGAGAAATTTATGTATCCTTTGGCATGAATACTAGTAACCAAGTTTCCAACTCTCAGTCTCTCAATTTCCTTCACATTACCCCTTCGCAATCCCCGCTCCACACATGAATTGAGTGATCCACGTGACTCCAGCTGTTGAGATATGTCCCTCTGCTCATGTGTGTCCATGTGCGGCAGGACGGGGCCAGGGACGCCACTGAGCTATGTCGCAGTTACCTCCTACAACTAGTTGTATGGCAAGGCTGATGGACGCAGGGTCCAAGTCCGTGTTCAGTTGCGGCTGAGCTCTTACTACCACAAGGAAATGCCCCAGTGGTGAATGCAACCCATGGTTTACGTTGAAGACCTGGGTTCAAGCTCTCTGGAGGCCTCGATGTTGTAGGATGGTTTTGTCTGTGAGAGAGGATTGTACCCTGAGCCCCATGGTCAGACTTGACCTAGTGGTCAGACTGACCAGGTTGTAAGGCTTGACCTGGTGGTCAGACTTGACCAGGTTGTAAGACTTGACCAGACTTGACTAGGTGGTCAGGTTTGACCAGCCTTGACTGAGTGAGAGAACTTGACTAGGGGATCTAGCCTAGTTAGATTAGAGTAGATAAGCCCTCTCTGTGGATTCATTGATCACACAACTTTTGACCTTGATGACCATTGACCCTTGGGCTCTTGCCACTTGAATTCTCTCGTGCTGTGCCTCCCACTCCCATTTCTTCATGGCATCAGAGCTAGGTTGTGGGTGGCTGCAGCATTGACCACTACCAAGGCCACTACCACGGCCGCTTCCCAGGCTACTGCCACTGCCAAGGCCACTGCCACGGTCTCTGCCAGGCCACTGCCACTGCCACAACCACTACCATAGCCCCTGCCACGGCCACTGCCACGGCCGCTGCCCAGGCCACTGCCACTACCACGGCCACTGCCATGGCCACTACCCAGGCCACTGCCACTTCCAAGACCACTACCACTACCCTGACCACGACCACAACCACTTCCCGTGCCCTTGACCTCAAAAAGTGACTCTACCAAGCGGTGCAGCGCCAGCATCAGCCCTTGGTCTCCGTCACCAATTCCACCTCTGCTGCAACCCCATCATGTCTGTCTTCGACCCTCCCGGGCATGCACCCGACACTGGTCCCAGCAACCCTCTCTCTGTAGTTCCTCGCTTCACGGAGGACCTCACCTACAAGGTGTGGGCTGCACTCTTCAAAGCATGGACCAAGGACCAGAAAGTTTGGCACCTCTATAATCCCAAGTCCAAGAAGCCCTATGCAGCGGAGGATGGGGCGCACGCTGTCCGCCTCCTCATGCGTATTTTTCCCCAAAAGCATGTTCTTTCCCTTCAACGGTTCGCCGGCCTTGAGGAGGATGAAGAGAGTGTGGAAGGAAGCAACAGTGACAATGATGAGGAGGAAGATGACGATGATAACAACCCAGACGCACTCAAGGTCGCAGCGCCACATGAGGCATGGCTCTACCTCAAAAACAACTACACTGTCTCCTCGCAGGCCGATGGGTCGCGCAAGCATCGAGAGCTGCTCGACATTCGCATGTGGCAAGGAGAGACGATGGAATTGTATTGGAACTGCGGGATGCTACTGAACGAGGAGCTGCGCGGGTATCACCTCCATATGCATGACTGGGCCTTTGCAACACACATGATTGCAGCACTAGGGCCCAGGTTCGAGGTGTTCCTTGATCGGCTGCGCGACCATGAGTGCGAACTTTGTCTTTCTCATCAGGTCCTGAACTGGACCTATGCCCAACTTCTTGCCAAAGAGAAGGAAGCCCGCTTCTACACAGGGGATGGAGAGACAGGCACGGCAGCGGTCATCACCATGCCGATAACAAGGAGCGGACATCCTCAAGGTGGTGGAAGGAGCAGCGGACAAGGAAGTGGAGCACGTGTTGTTGGTGCTGGTGGAGGAGTTGGACAAGCGACCTGCTTCAACTGCTAGCAACCCGGCCATCGCCACAAGCACAGACCTCTGCCCCCTCAGCCAGGGCTCTCGGAGCATATCTGTGTTGCACATGAGCGTTGACAGAGACGCCAGTAGGAGCAACACCAACAGCAGCAGCAGCACCAGCAGCAGCAGCAGCAGCAACAACCTCGTCCCCAGCAGCAAGGCGGCCACATGTATGTTGCCGAGGCAGCTCCCATCGCCTTAGAAGCACCACAGCCGCAGGAATGGGACTGGTTGGGAGCAGTACCAACCGCAGCAGCAGTAGCAATGGCTGGAGTCCCAGAGGATGAAGCCGGTGCAGGATCGCGCCTGCCTGCTCGTGACGCCCGTGATGCTGGACAAGCCCGCAACCAGCAAGCCATCATCGATAGGCTCGTTGCCGAGATGGCAGAGCTTTGTGTCCAAGTGGTCCACCAGGGAGGTGGGAGTTCTGTTGATCATGAGTGCAATGGGAATGTTTTGAGCATGCGGGATGCGAGGGCTGCCTGTGAGTCTGCACATGACTTGGCTCATGAGGGAGCATGGGTGGAGCACTGGCAAAGGGAAAGCATGCGGAGGGTGAAAGAGGACTGGGGTGCTGAAAGTCCACTGGTCACTGAGGAAGAGATTACACACTGCAAGGTGGCTGCTACTGATAGGGAGACTGATGGGACATGGGCAGTAGGCTCGGGAGCTACACATCACATGACGCCACGGAGGGATTGGTTCTGCATGTAGGGTCCAGTGGGCATTTTCTGCTCCGTACAAACTGGGTCTGGGGAAGCACTTGAGGTTCAAGGAGTGGGCACAGTGAGACTTCAAGGACCCATGGGAGAGGTGTTTTTGACGGACGTCTTGAATGTACCTGATCTCCAACTCTCCACGTCCACTCTCCACGTCCACTCTCGACCGATCGGGCATGCATACCACTCACGGTGACGGCTTGTATACCATCATGCTGCGCGACGCTCATTGTGTTGTATTGCATGGCAACATTGTGAATGGCTTGTACAGAGTGCAGGCCACTGCAATTTTTGACCCTGTTGATGCACGCGTCCTTGTCGCTCACTCCTTGTCTCCTGCTCAGACTCATCTGTTGCACCGTCGCCTTTGCCATGTCAACACTTCTGCTCTGTATACCATGCTACGCACCCTCCCTGCCGATGGTCTGGAAAAAACAACCTTTACAGTGCCTTGTGGTAATGATTACTTGGAGTGTGCCCAAGGGAAGATGCACCGCCTCCCTTTTCTCGAGTCTTTTAGTCAGTCAAGCCGTCCGCTGCAACTTGTCCACTCGGATGTCCTTGGTCCTCTCCCCATGGAGTCACTGTGTGAGAGAGCGCGGTACATCCTCACTCTCATCGATGATTACTCACGGTTCACCTGGGTCTACCTTCTCCAGGCAAAGAGTAATGTTGATGATGCAATTCGAGGCTGGCTGCCATGTGCTCAACGCCAGTGCAATCAGACCCTCCACTTTCAGGTCAGATCTCGGAGATGAGTACCTTGGTCCAACAGAGAGGTACCTAAAGTCGATGGGCGTTGACACTCAGTTCACCGCAGCAGAGATGCCCCAACAGAATGGAGTTGCCAAACGCTGGAACCGTACAATTGGTGATGGCATTTGGACAAAGCTAGGTGAGGCTGGCATGAGTCCGTCATTTTATGGTGAGGCTGTCAAGTACCTTACCTGGATTTGGAACAGAAGCCCACATGGTCCCCTGCCCTCTACGACAACTCCATGGGAGAGGTGGCATGGAACACGAGCAGAACTTCGGCTTGCATGGGTGTGGGGAACAAGGGCCTGCGTGTGGTACAAGAAAGACAAACGCACCGGGAAGCTATCCCCTCGCGGTCGCATGTGTGTCTCGGAGCAATGGTGCTAGTACGACGCAGAATGAAACCACCACTGGAACGAGCACCCGCAACCAAACCAGCACACACAGGGAGCTGCTGTCACGCATGGGGCTGCCGCAGCGGTGGCGCCAAACAAGCAAGGGCCTCTTCTCCCAACCCCAGTGGCTAACCCAGCCACTTTAGGAACTAACGCAGCGGGGGAAGCTGGCGTGCAAATATTGGGATCGACATGATGATGGATGACAATGAAACCACATAATAGACACCAACAGATCAGGAGCAACAGCTAATCAATGCCGCACGAGCATCCAGGAGGCAATGGACATCTAGAGGGAGCTCCGTCCACATGAAGAGCAACAAGACGCTATCCTAAATGAAGCGATTGATGCATGATCCATACGATCGCATGCCGACTGCGAGGGGACAGCGGCAAAATCTGCACAAGCACCAATTTAGCAACTAGCTATCCCGACGGTTGTGACCATGCTAGCACAACAATCCCAAACGAAACATCCCCATCGTCCGCAATGCTCCCTCCAATCTCCCATGTGCCCTCAAATCCAGTGGAGGTCCTCTTCATCCGGCTTATAGCCAGTGTCTCCCTCCTTGAGTATCTTCAACTTCATCCTAAAATCACAACAGAGCTCGATGCCTGCTTTCGCAGGTCCGATCAGCGCCTTGCTCTGGTGGGCATTCAACTCCGCTGTGAGCAAATGACGCCTGCCGGCACAAGGAACACCCGCAAGCTCAAGGTGGACCCCACGGTCCCCATCTCCCTCAATGAGATGGACTGGGGATGGGCTCCTCAGGAACTCAAACCGTCGTAGCAGGATGATACCTACTATGAGGTGGTGTGCCACAGAGTTTGGATCCTAGGAAAAACGTTCCTCGCCATCACTATCTGTGTACTTGCTGCGGTCGGATGGACACACCATGTCCTTTCTACCCGAAGCATCTTCAGCAACGCTTTGGGAGGTTTCGACGCAGGGGAAGGCAAGGTCCGCGACCTCCTTATCCAGGTTGGAATACTTCACGAGCCGTTGATACCACAGGTTTCCCGTGCACGGACATACGACATGCTCCTCGGCACCGACTACCTGGTGCCGCGCCATGCCAGCCTCATCTTCAACCTAGGTGTTATGCAGTTGAGATCGGCGGAGGTCAAAGAGTATGCCCTTATCATGGTGACACCACGAACGGCACTTCCCCTCACCAACATGGCCACATTACCCCTCAGGCCACGCAATGGGAAGATACCCTAGCACACGGTTCCTCACACCTACCACCATCGCGACAAGAGCCTGAATCCTTCACAAGCAAAGTGCACTTGTCTCCTCAACCCCGTGTTAGACGCATAGGAAAACTTTCGCGAGCAGGAGAAGGAATCCTGATGAGGCACTTGAGGCATTCATGGAGTGGAACAAGTACGTGGTGGATGCAGAAGCTGATTTGGCCAGCGCGGAGGTTGGTACCCGTGCAACCCTCCTTGGCTACTGGCAGCAAGGGCAATCCAACATGGGTGAAGTGGATGATGAGTTGTTCCCGACGAAGCCATCCGCGGCCCCAGCTCCACCAGCCCCCTACGACCACATGCTCCATGAGCGGCTGACACCTGAGCAATGCCAACAGATGTGATAGCCTCTAAAGCAGCATACGAAAGTCTTTACAGATGCCACGTCTAAGATCAATGCAGTAGATACCTACCACATCATAAATACGGGTGATGCACAGCCAATGAAGGAAAAGGTCCGCCGCATCCTTCCTTACCAGCAGCAGATCCTGTTGGATGGCCTCCAAGAACTCAAAGACCAGGGGGTGATCATCAAGGAAGCCGAATGGCATCAAGCGATTCTGTGTGGACTTCCACAATTTCAACCGCGTCACGGAGGAGGACGCCTATCCCATGCCGCTCATTGTGGACATCCAGGAGTGACACAAGGACCGTAGTTGGTTCACGAAACTGGACCTCAAGTCTGCTTTCCATGCCATCCCGATGCACCCGGACTCTACTCCTAAGACCGTGCTTGTTACCCCTGCGGGCCTCTATGCCTTTAAGTGCATGCCTTTTGGCCTCTGCAATGCCAGCGCCACTTTCTAGCGTGTCATGGACGCCACCCTCCGCCATCTCCCCAACGTCATCTGCTGCATCGACGACATTCTAGTCACGGCTCATTCCTTTGATGAGCTCCTTACCTCCCTTGATGCAGTGGTTCTTCACTATGCCGGAGGACCCTCATACGCGCCAGTGCAGGGGAAATACTGACGGATGTTTTCCAACAGCATTGACCTGCCTGGTGGCAGCTTCAGTATTTTTTCCACCGCCACTAGGCTAGGGAAAATACTACGGGATTTTTCCTGGCAGCACTCACCCCCACGCGTGACGGGAAGAGGTGAGCGCTAGGCCGCGTTAGGCGCCTGTTGGCGATGACGCACGTGGCGATGTCATCCACGTGCAGTGACTTGCAACAGTAGCTTGCACTTGCAGCAGCAGCAGCAGCTTGCAGTAGCAACGAGTAGTAGCAGCAGCAGCCAACAGCAGTTCTACGTAGTATAAGCAGCCGGCAACAGCAACAACTCGCAATAGCTCGCAGCAGCAGTAGCAGTTCGTAGCAGCACGTAATAATAGCAGCCAGTAGTAACACCTCGTAGCTAAAGCAGCAACGAGCAGCAGCAGCAGCAGCAGGCGACAAAAGAAACAACAGTCGACAGCAGCCAGCAATAGCTAGCAACACCGGTTGCAGCGACAGCCAACAATAGCAGCAGCCGCAGCTGTCTGCAGTCCGCTGCTTGCAGCGAGCAATGAGCTACTGGCACTGAGCTTGCTGCTCGCAGCGAGCAGCGAGCTGCTAGGAGCAAGCAAAAAGCTCGCTGATCGCAGCTCACTGCTTATAGCAAGCAGTGAGCCTACTATGGGAAGCGAAGAACAAAAACAAAAAAAAGAAAAAAAAACCATCCCGCCGGGAGCGCTACAGCGGCTACCGCCACCGCCATAGCCGCTGTAGCAGCCAACAACACGTAGCAACTTAGGAGGAGTAGTAGCAGCAACAGTAATAACAACAATAGCAGCAGCAGCAGCAGTATTAGCAGGAGTTGTAGCAGCTGTGGCTACAACAACAGTCGCAACAATAGCGGCAGCAGTAGAGCAGCAGTCGCAACAGCAGCAGCCGCAGTAGCAACAACTGTAGCAGCTATAGTAGCCGTTGCTACACCAACGACCACAGAAGCAATAGCAACCGCAGCAGCTATTGCAACAGCAGATCAACATGAGCGGTAGTAGCAGCAGTGGTAGCAATAGCAACTCCAGCAACATCAGTAGCTGCCCTATAGCTGCCACAACAGCCGCTTCAGCAACGGCCGCCACTGACGTCAGCAGCCCTCAGCTTACGTCACTACCGACGTCGTCAACAAGAAAAGGACAAAAGGAGAGGTGGGAAATACTTCTACAACAACAACCCTGCAGATACAATGCTGACGTCACTACTGACATCACTACTAACAGCAGTAGCACACAAAAGAAAAAAAAGAAAAAAGGGAGGGGTCAACACAACCCACCATGGCTAAAAATCCCAGTGGGGAGGGGTCCTCCTCTATTGGTGGGACCCCCAGCTTCCCTTTCTTGCAGCAGTTGCAGTAATTGCAGTAGCAATAGTAGCAGCAGTAGTAGCAACAGTCTTCTCGCTCTGTCGCCAGCGCCTCCGACCCCCTGGCTGCCATTCAGCAACAGCTTGCCGCACTGACGCATCAACTTGGAGCAATACAACCATTGGCATCACAAACTCACACCAGTGCCCTGCCCCCTTTCCTTTCCCCTGGGCACGCCAGCCCCACTGTGCTTGTTACCATGCATTACTTGGAGCAGCAACATACTCAGCGCTAGCAGCAGACAGTGAATTCAATCCTTGGTTCCACTCTGGGTGCCGGCCGCAGGCCAAAGGACATTGAGACCCCGCCCCCGCCGCTTCAGGCCGACGAACAGTTCCGGAGGGGGGAGCTCAGTTTCTGCATGTGGGCACAAGGTGAGGCCTTGTGGGCGTACTACACCCTTCCGTATGACTCCACCCAGGCCGATCAGCTATATGACGCTGGTCGCGCCATGCATGTCCTCATTCCAATCGCTCCTCTGGCTTCATGCCTGGCCTTAGAGACCTTCCTAGGCGACTTCGCTTCCAGCGGGACACCAGACCCTGCGGCCGCATGGCACATCGTCACCCATCCCCATCGCCTATCTAACGAGGCTAAGACCAGCCGTTTGCTGTGGGAGTTCAACTCCATACACATGGTGGAAATCGAGAGAGTCACCTCCTGTTGAAAAATTGCCCCTCCGCATGCCCAAGTGCGGCGCCGGGAGGCGCCGACGAGCCGCCAGAAAGTGAAAACTCCGCTCCGGCGGATCTGGCGACTCGACAATTACTCGGATCCTAAAATGAAGGATTGCCCCGTAAATATGACGAGTCGCTGAATCCGATGGAAGTTGTTTCGCCGGAATCGGACAAGTATCGAGGGAGATATGGCCTTCCAAAGTTGGGGTGTGCGCAGCGGCTCTGGGAGCCGGCTGCGACTTGAAATCCGGTCGATAATCGACCGGATCGAGTAACAAAATTACCATGTGGAGAAAATGCTCTGATCGGCCTGCCGAGGCGTCCGGTAGATGATCCGCCTGATCAGGTGGATCATCCACCGGATCCAGTAGTGCAGGTTGTTACTGGGGGACTTCGCCAAAATCTTGGCTCGACGTCCGAAACTCAGAAGTACGTTTTGTTACTCGGGGACTTCGTCAAAATTCTGACTGCAGGTCCGCGGACAGGTTTCGAACCTCGTCACACCCCATCACCAAACTCGACCCAAAAGTGGGTAGGGTGCGTGGAAACAGTGCAGGGGATCCCTACACCACGTGCAAGTGGACCTGCGCCTTGGGAAAGGCGCTTCTCACGTGAAGGAAGGCGCCACGGCATGTGCGCGCCATGGAGGCATTAGGCGTTTCTGTGGTGGGTGAGACCTGCGCTTCGGCAAGCATAACTTGAGCTACGCTTGGCCGAATTGCGTGCGGTTTGGTGCGTTGGAAAGCTCATGACCAGCCCTATAAATGTTGCGATCCTGTCTATGTCCAAAATATAACGCAAAACGACGTTATTCCCTTCACAAACTGACTGTCTCCAAATTCCTGCTCACATAGCGTGAGGCGACCAGAAAGCTCACGCTCAGTCTCAGATTCGCCCAAAACAGTAGACGTGATCCACTAGAGTCTATCAGACCCTTTTCGGGACCGCATCCACGCCGATCTCATTCTGACAAAGGGTTATGGGCCCACGGGTCTGATAGCCTCCAACGTTCACGTCTTCCGCAGCGCACGGGATCGTCATCTTGGACGTCGCCGTGAAGTTCCGAGAACTCGTCGGAGTAGCAGCTGCGCACATGGCGCAGAAGGAGACGCAGCCCATCCAGAAGTATACGGGCGGCCCGGGCTTTGGGCTATGGAGGTGGCACTTTGAGTTGCACCTCGCGCATAAGGGGCTGCTTGATGTCATGCTGGGAAAGGAGGTGCTCACAGAGGCGACTGCTACGGACGCAGAGAAGGAGGCCTTCGTAAAGAAGAACACGGAGGCGCTCATGCTGCTGATGTCCGGGACGGCCGAGTCGCAGTGGGGCTACTTCCAGGGCTGCAAGATGGCAGCCGAAGCTTGGCAAAAACTCTGCTCCATCTATCAATCCAAGTCGCTCACGAACAAAATCTTCGCAATGAAGCGACTCCTCACGGTGAGAATCGAGGAGGGAGATGATGTCATCTCCGCCATGCAGCAGATCGAGTCGCTCGCCTCGCAATGCAATGACGTGGGGTGGAAGATCAACACGCAGCTGCAGGCGATGGCCCTCCTCATGGCCCTACCTGACAGTTGGGGCCCACTCATCACCGTCCTTGGAGGATGGGCGGAGGAAAAGCTCACCTATGGCGCGGTCGCAGAGTACATCCGCAACGAGGCGCAGCGTCGGAGCTGCAGGGAGTCCTCGTCTTCCTCATCGGCCCTCGTCACCAAAACGCGTGGTGGCGGAAACGGGGGCAAAGGAAGCAACGGAAGAGGCGGCGGCAAGAAGGGCGCCAAGAAAGGTGCGTGCCGCAACTGCGGCACGGAGGGCCATTGGGCACGCGAGTGCCCGGAGGAGGCGAAGACCGGCGGCAAAAACAGCAAGGGCAGGTCGCTCCTCAATGGCAACAAGAACCACTTCCTCAAGAAGGCCAACAGGCGGTGCCTGGATTCCGGGGCCGAGGAGCACACCCAAGTCGAGAAGGTGGGATTCGTCACCTACGAGAAGTCCTCCAAGTCGATGGTGGTCGCGAACGACAAAGTCGAGCCGGCGGCCGGCCAAGGCGATGTGGAGGTGGAAGTCGTGGTGGGCGGTAAGAAGGAGCTGTGCACAATCCGTGATGTGCAGCACGTCCCCGGCCTGGCTGACATCCTGAGTGTCAGTCGCTTGACGGACAAGGGGTATGAGGTGCTCTTCCGCAGGAAAGGTGCAGTGGTGCGCATTTACGGCGACGGAGAGGTCGTGCTGGAGGCGAAGCGCGAGGGTGGTCTCTACATCGTGGAGACCAAGGTGGTCCCCGCGGCATCAGACACAGCAGACTCGCAGGAGCGCGTTGTCAACATGGCCAAGGGAGGAAGCGCTGATCTGGAGCTCTGGCACCGACGGCTGGGGCATTCGGCGCCCGCAGCCGTTAAGGAGATGGCGAAGCGCGACATGGTGCGCGGCCTCGTCATCGACGGTGCAGCAGACGCGGCAGCAGATGCAGCGGCGCACAAAAAGTGCGAGCCTTGCATTTTGGGCAAGGCACGGCGCAAGCCATTCAATGAGAACGAGGCTCGCGCAAAGGACCTGCTAGAGGTCGTGCACAGCGACGTGTGCGGACCATTCAAAACGCCGTCGAATGGCGGCTTGAGATACTTCGTCACCTTCATTGACGACTGCAGCAGGAAGCTCTACGTGTACTTCATGAAGCGGAAAGGCGAGGTCCTGGACCGACTGAAGGAGTACGTCGTAGCGGTGGAGAGGCAGACTGGCCGGAAGGTCAGAGCGCTACGCAGCGACAATGGTGGAGAGTACGTGGGCTGCAGCGGGTGGATGAAGCAGCAGGGCATCAAGTGGGAACCCACTACGCCGTACTCGCCACAGTCCAACGGAGTGGCGGAGCGGGCGAACCAGACGCTGCTCAACATGGTGCGGACCATGCTTGTGGATACGGAGTTGCCGCGAGGGTTCTGGGCGGAGGCTGTGCGTACAGCGAGCTACACCATCAACCTCACCCCAACAGCGCTGCTGAAGGGTAAGGGCAGCTGGAAGACGCCGCAGGAGGTTTGGAGCGGGCGCAAGCCAAACGTGGCGCACCTGAAGGTGTTCGGGTGCAAGGCGCACGCGATGGTGCAAGCGGCGCAACGACGCGACAGCAAGCTAGAACCGTGGGTGAAGCCGTGCTTGTTCCTCGGCTACGAGAGCGCGCAAAAGGCGTACAGGCTCTGGGACCCGCGCACGCAAGAGATCATCTGCAGTCGTGATGTTGAGTTTGACGAGCAGCAAAGCTTCAGCAGCAGCAGCAGCAGCAAAGACATGAGCATCGGGAACACTCCAAAACAGGGGGAGTGGTTCCAGCTCCTTGACTACGAGAAGGAGCCGGCGGACGCGGAGGTCGATGATGCGGCGTCGGAGCGCGGAGGTGCAGCAGGTACAGCAGCCGACGCGGAGGACTCCGACGACGATGCATCTGGGCTGGAGATCCGGCGGAATGATCCGTCGAAGGAGGCACCGCGGGTGCTGAAGCGCGCACTCCCGGCGGAGTTCGCATCGGGCGTCGAAGAAAAATACTCCGGACGCGCCGCCCGTCCGGTTGATGGTTCACCGGAGCGGGAGGGATCCTCGGGGAGCCGTCCGGTCGTTGATTCACCGGAGCGGGCTGAGTCAGAAGGATCACAGCAGAGCGACGAAACGCCGCCAAGACTGTCGCGCCGCAGTGGGAGGCAGCGGAGAGCGGGGAAGTGTTTCGACGCAGGCACCGGTCGATGGATCGGCATGACGTGGTGCATGCTGGCTGCATCAACGGAACCGACAACCGTGCAAGAGGCACTTGCACGGCCCGAGGGGAAGCAGTAGGACGCCGCCATCAAGTCGGAGTTGGCGTGCATTGCTGAAAATGACACGTGGCAGCTGGTTGACAGGCCGAAAGACGCCAAGGTCATCGGCTCCAAGTGGGTCTTCAAGACCAAGTTCACAAAGGAAGGTGTCGTTGACAAGTACAAGGCGCGGCTCGTGGCGAAGGGGTACGCACAGCGTAAAGGCGAGCACTACGATGAGACGTTCGCCCCCGTCGCCAAGTTCACAAGCATCCGGACGATCCTTGCGGTGGCAGCCGCGAAGGATATGGAGCTCCACCAAATGGACGTAAAGACGGCCTTCCTCAACGGCATCATCGACAAAGAAATCTACATGGAGGTGCCGAAGGGGGTGGAGGCGCCGGAGGGCAAGGTGTGCAAGCTGCGGAAGTCCTTGTACGGGGTAAAACAATCGCCCCGATGCTGGTACCAACAGATGGACAGCTTCATGGCACAACTCGGCTTCAAGCGCTCTGAGGCGGATCACAGCGTATACGTGCGGTGCAGCAAGAAGCTCCATCAGATTGTCGCACTCTACGTGGATGATCTGATCTTGTGCTCCTCAGACCTGCCGAGCCTACAGCAGCTGAAAGAGCAGCTGAACAGCAGGTTCCAGATGTCGGACATGGGGGAGCTGGAGTTCTACCTTGGGGTGAGCATTACGCGGAACCGAAGGGCGCGCACGCTTGAGCTGGGACAGGCCAAATACGTGGCCGAGGTGCTGAAGCGGTACGGCATGGAGGACTGCAAACCAGTGTGCAGGCCTGTCTCCACGACCTGTGAACTGAGTGCGGCAATGGCGCCGCAAACAAAAGAAGAGCGGGAGGATATGGCAGGGGTGCCCTACCAATCGGCGGTGGACAGCCTCATGTACGCCATGGTGGCGACTCGACCGGACCTGGCCTACGCGGTGGGCCAAGTGAGCAGGTACGTGGCCGATCCAGGGCCACTACACTGGCAGGCGGTCAAGCGCATCCTCCGCTACCTGCAGGCGACGCGGCACGCGCGCCTGAGGTTCGACGGCAAAGGGCGAGCGGACCCTTTGCGCCTGGTCTGCTACACAGACGCAGACTACGCTGGAGATGTGGACAAGCGGAAGTCCACATCCGGCTACGTGTTCTTCCTCGCTGGTGCTGTGGTCTCGTGGTGCAGCAGGAAGCAAGACTGTGTCGCCACCTCCACAGTGGAAGCGGAGTACATCGCGCTGGCCGAGGCGGTCAAGGAGGCGGTGTGGCTCCGCAGGTTGCTGGGGGAGCTGGGCGTGCCGCAGCAGGAGCCAACGGTGGTGCAAGAGGACAACACCGGCTCCATCTCGCTGACCAACAACCCGACGCAGCACAGGAGAACGAAGCACATCGATGTGCGTTACCACTACGTACGGGACATGGGCGAGAAGGGGCAGGTGGTGCTGCAGCACTGCAGCACGTACAACATGCTTGCGGATTGCTTGACCAAAGCGCAACCCGCGGACCGGCACGCGATGAGCGTGGCCGGACTTGGGATGACCAGCTATGATGGGCTGGAGGACGCAGCGGAAGATGATTAAGAGCAAGCTGGAGCAGCGGGCATGGAAGGTGCAAGGGGGAGAATGTTGAAAAAATGCCCCTCCGCATGCCCAAGTGCAGCGCCGGGAGGCGCCGACGAGCCGCCAGAAAGTGAAAACTCCGCTCCGGCGGATCTGGCGACTCGACAATTACTCGGATCCTAAAATGAAGGATTTCCCTGTAAATTTGACGAGTTGCTGAATCCGGTGGAAGTTGTTTCGCCGGAATCGGACAAGTATCGAGGGAGATATGGCCTTCCAAAGTTGGGGTGTGCGCAGCGGCTCTGGGAGCCGGCTGCGACTTGAAATCCGGTCGATAATCGACCGGATCGAGTAACAAAATTACCATGTGGAGAAAATGCTCCGATAGGCCTGCCGAGGCGTCCGGTAGATGATCCGCCTGATCAGGTGGATCATCCACCGGATCCAGTAGTGCAGGTTGTTACTGGGGGACTTAGCCAAAATCTTGGCTCGATGTCCGAAACTCAGAAGTACGTTTTGTTACTCGGGGACTTCGTCAAAATTCTGACTGCAGGTCCGCGGACAGGTTTCGAACCTAGTCACACCCCATCACCAAACTCGACCCAAAAGTGGGTAGGGTGCGTGGAAACAGTGCAGGGGATCCCTACACCACGTGCAAGTGGACCTGCGCCTTGGGAAAGGCGCTTCGCACGTGAAGGAAGGCGCCACGGCGTGTGCGCGCTATGGAGGCGTTAGGCGTTTCTGTGGTGGGTGAGACCTGCGCTTCGGCAAGCATAACTTGAGCTACGCTTGGCCGAATTGCGTGCGGTTTGGTGCGTTGGAAAGCTCATGACCAGCCCTATAAATGTTGCAATCCTGTCTATGTCCAAAATATAACGCAAAACGACGTTATTCCCTTCGCAAACTGACTGTCTCTAAATTCCTGCTCACATAGCGTGAGGCGACCAGAAAGCTCATGCTCAGTCTCAGATTCGCCCAAAACAGTAGACATGATCCACTAGAGTCTATCAGACCCTCGTCGGGACTGCATCCACGCGGATCTCATTCTGACACCTCCTACTGGCAGCGGGCTCAGGACATCCTCCATCGCCTCGACACCTCTACTCCACCCCCTGTGGCTGCGCTTCTTACCATCAAGCGCGGTGCCACAACGCGTACACCGACGTCTTCATTCACTACTCCCAGGACGTCCTTTCCACCATGGCAACGCATGGCACCCTCATGCCTTGGGCATACGAGCTCTTCCTCAGGATTGAGGAAGCTCGTTTAGAGTCTCGCATCCAGTACACAGAGGCCCTCGCCTCTCTTGCAGTTGCCTCCGTGGTCGTCGCTTACCCTGTAGTAGCTGTATCCACTAGCTCCTCGTTGTCAGTGAAGAAGAAGCGCAAGGGCAAGAAGGGCAAGGGTCCTCAGCAGTAGCAGTAGCAGCAGCCGTCTGGGGTGGTGGCTCGGTCTACCACAACTGTGGCCAGCCAGGGCACGGGAGGTACACTTGCGTGTTACCAATGGACGAGGCGCGCGTCATCGCCACCATGCGTTGCCTGTGTGAGCATCGTCTCGCCTCTGCCACCGTAGTGGTCACCGACACTGATGCCTCGACTCCATCAAGTAGTTCCACTCCGACAACCGCACCGGTCCCGCCGATGCCAGCTCCGCAACAGTAGCATCCGCAGCCGTCGGCTCCTCCGTTCTCATCACCAGTGTAGTCGTTCCCCTATCACGGCTCTGGTGCTATCACTCCACACTCCGCCTACACTCTCGGACCGTCCACTCGTGAGGGTCAGCTGGAGCATTTCATCGCGTTCCAGCTCAGCCGGCCTCGCCCTCCCCCCCAAGGAAGTGCGAGTTACGTCATTTCCTACTCATCTACTCTCCCCTACATGACTGAGACTGAGTTGCGGTCGTGTCCTATTTCCTCGTCTGTCTCGTCGTCTCTAGTGCCCCCCTCCACCCCCTCCCATGACGATGTCGCATGGCTTGATGATTCACAGTCTTGATTTGCACTACCCTCTACCTCATCCGCATCTCTTCCCCGTTGCCATGTGACTGTTAACAATCTGGCGTCTCCAATCCAGGACCCTACCGAGACCTGGATCATCGACTCGGGGGCCATGCATCACATGAGGCCTCTCACGAGGCCGATAGTGTGCTTGATCCTATTAGCAATGTGTCCAGCGTCCGGACGGGCTTTGGACAGCTGTCACCCATCCGCAGCGTCGGCGTTGTTCATTTTCGTGGTCATGCCGGTGATGTCTTCGTGACCGATGTCCACTTCCACCCCGGTCTTGAGCTAAGCCTCCTGTCTGTTACTGCCCTTGACCGCATGAGCATGGATGTTCTGCACTCGCGTGGTGTTGGCGTTGTGTCGTTGCGTCTGTCCGGTCTTGTCGTTCTGCACGCCACCACCAGTGGCATCCTGTGGCACATGCCTCATCAGTCCTCCTCTCCTTCCGTCCCCTCTCCATCAGCCGCCATAGACCATGTGTTTGTCACCGGAACGCTCTCTCCGCAACATACACGTCTCTTGCACGGCCGCCTTTGCCACGTCCACTCTGATGTCATGGATAGCATACTCCACACCCAGCCGGCCAAAGGCTTTGACCCGGATATTTTCCCTCTGCCGTGCCCCAAGGAGTACATTGATTGTGCTTAGGGCAGGATGCACCGGTCCACATACCCTCAGTCCTTTTCTCGCGCATCCACCCCTCTAGACCTGGTCCATTCCAATGTCATGGGTCATCTCTCTACTGAATCCTTCGGCGAGCATGGACGCTATCCACCACGTATCCACCTTGAGACGTCAGTGTGTTACATGCCTACACAGAACGACGTCTCTGAGCAGTGGAACCGTACCATGGCCGACGCTGTCCGCACCATGCGGGTTCAGTCTGGTCTCTCCAATGGCCTCTATTTTGAAGCCATGGCCTACATGGCATGGGTCTAGAACCGAAGTCCTAACAGACCCCTTCCCCGCCAGTCCACGTTGTACCAGCACTGGTGCGGTGAATGAGCTGACCTCCACCCCACTCGCGTCTGGGGTTGCGTGGCTATCGTGTGGCTACGCGTTCCGCAATAGGGCAGCAAGTGTTAAAAAAGTGCCCCTGCCATGGATGCCGTTTGCCGTTTTCCTGGTTTGACTACTGGAGAGAGGTTGGATGTCTGATCTGATTGCAGATTTGGACTACCTGGATTTTGCCATGCGGTTTCGAGCTTTCAGTTGCTCGATTTGGTTGAGAATTCAGAAAGTTAGTCCCATCCGAAGTTTGGGTGGTCGGCGGGTGGAATCTGGGTCTCCGTCATTGGTGACGGGATTCTTCCACCGCGGTGGTCCGAGTTCGTCTCCAACGAGCTCCAAATGTACCAGGGGCATGAACGAAGTGACCAAGGGGACCTCCTTGACCAGGATGAACTTCTCCTTGACTTGGGCGAGGAAAGGCGCTCCGACGGTCATCGTCGAAGCGCCTCCCGTTGCCTAGCGTGCAAGGCATGGTGGGCGGCTCCACCAAGGGTTACTTCGACGGCCATAGCAGGGGCTCTACTGCTCCGTTTTGGACGTGCTTGGATGTGTTGGAAAGCTTAGCTCACAGGATATAAGAATGTGATGTAATCTCTCCAAGATAACTAACCATTAATGATTCGCAGCCTTTCTCAGTTTCTGCAATCTGTATTCTGCCAGAATTCTGCACTTGGTGTTGTGGCGACCCAAAGCATACACCTCCCTTGGAAGTCTCTTTGCACTAAGAAGCCATGCACACTTAGGCAGTTCAGGGCACGCCAGGAAAGCATTCTTGATAGCAAGTTTGCCCCTCGCGGGAGTCCTTACACCTTTCTTGGCATCTCTCGTCAGTCCAAGGCCTGGCGCTTCTAGGATCCCTCCCGACACTGCATCGTCGTGTCACGCAATGCCCTCTTCTTTGAGGAGCTCTTTCCCCGCGATCCCATCTGCTCTGGCTTGTTTGTGTCCCTCCCATTGCGTGGGGGAGTGGTGAGTCCGTCTTCCCTACTTCTACTTCCAAGAGGCCCATCACCTAGTCCCTCTGGGCCGGCAGCCCCAGTCGCGTCCGCTGGCCCCTCCGGGCCGGCAACTCTTGTCAGGTCCGCTAACCCCTCCGTGCCGGCAGTCCCAGTCGCGTCCGTTGGCCCCTTCGGGTCGGTAGCCCCAGTCGCGTCTGCTAGCCCCTCCGGGCCTGCAGCCCTAGTCGCGTCCGCTGGCCCCTCCAGGCCGGCAGCCCCAATCTGCCCGCTGGCCCCTCCAAGCCTGCTGTCCCAGTCGCGCCCGTTGGCCCCTCCGGGCCAACAGCTGCAGTCGTGCCCACTGGCCCCTCCAGGCCTGCCGTCCAAGTTGTACCCGCTGGTCCCTCCAGGCCGGCAGCCCCAGTTGCGTCCGCCGGCCCCTCCGGACCGGCAGTCCAAGTCGTGCCCGCTCGCCCCTCCGTGTCAGCAGTCCCAGTCGCGCCTGCTCGCCCCTCCGGGCCAGCAGCCCAAGTTACGTCTGATAGCCCCTTCACACCAGCAGCACCGTCGGACTCATTGCTATCTCCTGCTCCACCGCGCTACATGCGTGGCCCAGGCAGTAGCCTCTGACCCAGGCTGTCAATGAGCGTCCAGACCGCCGTGCCGTGCCCTGTGGCGGCTCGGCCCCCTGTCACTCCACGTGTCTCTTCCACTCCTACAATCATAAGTGGAGACCCCGGTACCAAGGCCCTCGGCCTGACCACTTGAGCCATCATTACAGACCTCCACCTAGGTTTTGTACTAGGCTACGCCATGCTCCACCATGAGCATCAGCATGTTGTCATGGCTGTACTCATGCACATGCCACCTGAAGCTCAAGATGCACACGCGCTCGCAGTCCACTCCACAGTACGTCTAGAAGACCCAACCACCCTACGTGAAGCTCGAGCCTCTCCTGAAGCTGCAGACTGGGGTGCTGCCTGCGCCGATGATCCCGATGCAATTCAGCAGCACCACATATATGACCTCGTCAATCTCCCTCCAGGTCGGAAGGCCATTGGTGCCAAGTGGGTCTTCCAGTGCAAATGGAATATAGACGGGTCCTTGGACAAGTACAAGGCATGTATCATAGCCAAGGGGTTTGTTAAGGTCCCTGGGGTTGATTATGACCAGATCTTTATCCTAGTTGGTCGATTCTCCACCAACCTAGCGCTCTTCAGCCTGGTTGCTCAACACAGGTGCGAGCTGTATCAGATGGGCGTGAGGAATGCTTTCCTCTATGGCTCGTTGGAGGGCGACAAGCTCTACATGGTGCAGCCTCCAGGCTTCGACGATGTCATTGGGAGAGTCTGGCGACTGCGGAAGGCCCGCTATGGTCTGAAGCTGTCGCCTCGGTGCTAGAACCAGGAGATCAGCAGCACAATCCTCTGCGGCGGTCTCCTGCGCAGCACCGCTGACCTTGCACTGTTTATCAGCCTGCGAGGCCACACCTTTGCCACTGTACTGGTCTACGTCGACGACCTCCTCATTGCGTCTCCAAACATGGCTGCCATCCAGCGTGTCAAAGACCGCCTCCCAGATGAAGGATCTCAGGTCTGCCCGAATCTTCCTCAGCATGGAGCTCGAGCATGATTGCTCCTAGGACATCCAACACGTCCATCAGGCCACCAATGTATAGACTCTCTCTCCACTCGCTTTGCCGAGGACCTGCCTCTCCTGCCAAGCACATCTTCACCCATGTCACCTGATGGCCAAGTGAAGCTGAAGAGTCCTGCCCTAGCCATTGAGGGGGAGCCAATTGTCATGTCCACGTATCTGCAAGTCATCGGGTCACTGATTTTTTTGGCGACGACGACGTGTCCAGACATCGCGTTTGCCGTCAACCTCTTGGCTCAGTTCTCTCAGGAGCCACATCACCTCCACTTCGAGGCCGCGATCCGAGTACTGCAATATGTCATCTCGACACCTCAGCGAGGTCTCATGCTCCATCACCAGCCATCTGTTATCGCGGTGGGTTACACAACAGTGACTAGGCTAGAAGTTCGTGTCCGAAGAATGCAGGCATGAGGATAGTAGTAGTAGAAGCAGGCAGAAGCATCAGAACATGCAAGCGAGCGTTAGTAGAGTGATGTAAGCGAGAGAGGTTCCGAGGATTTAGTCACAGAGGTTGATAGAGGCTCAGACGTGAGGTAGTCGAGGTAGACAAGCTGATGAGAGAGAGTGCTAGCAAGATGAGTGATGTTTGGCTGAGTAAGAGAGCTGAGCGAAGGAGCGGGAGTGACGGAGTGAAGAGCTGAGAGAGGCTGGCAAAGGCAAGGAATGCAAGGTGCCAGCAGAGCGAAGACACGGCGGCGAAACCGCGGAACCAAAGGGGAACAGGATGGGAAGAACTGTTCTGGTTAACTTGAGGGAATGAACATCCTCAGTATTAAAAGGACAGAACAGGGCAAAACGCCACGACAACGGCTTCTTTCCGCTAGCCGGACGCGAGTGACAGATGTCACTTTATTAGGGGATCGCTTGACCGTTGGTTAAACGGTCGGGTGACCAAAGAGCCGTTCGGTCAAGCCGGTTCCGACGGAATCTTGAACCTTTATTCTGAGAATCGGATTTTTTTGAGGGATAGAAGAGGTGAGGCTGGTTCTCACTTGTTTCCGACATTCCCCCTGAACCAGACTCATCAGGATCTTGTTAGTCACTTTGATACTCATCTTCCGAAGAGACAACTGGAGGGACTTCCGGTCTTCTTCTCGGAGGAGGAGGTCTAGGGAGTCGATGAGGTCTAGGAGCAGATGCTGGGATTTTGGATGGCACCAATCCTACTGGCCTAGTGGCCGGTATTGTACGATCATTGAGTGTTCTTGGCCTTCCTCTTGAGCATTGCAGTCCAATGTCATGAATGATTCTCCTAATGGAGTATCTGTGCGATTAGATGATGCAATGGGAGATCTTCTCTGTGATGATGTAAAGGAGGGCTCGGACCTGGTGGGTAACGTAGAAGTAATCACCCCAGTATGTTTGATCTGGACGATGAATGAAGGGACTGTCTTGTCATGGATATTCTCGTTCATCACCCATGAGGTCAAGGTAAGAGAACCCACGTAGAACGATGCTGGAAGTGGTTGAGCCAAGGGCATCATGCCAGACCCCAAAGTTGGTGGTATCATCATCATTGAAGTAGAGAAGTGGAAGTCGTTGAGCGAGAACCATTGTGGGCCACCAGGCAGCGTGGTTTGGGAGTTCTCCTAGTACAAACATTGTTTTGAAGGACTGAATGAGTTGAGGAAGTTCTTGAGCAGGTAGTCGCGATTCGAGCGATATGGCCGGGCTGATTCTTGTCTGAGCAGAAGATTGTATTGGGAGTGGACGAACGATTGATGATAGAGGGGCAAAAGCCTCGTGCGCTGTTGATTTTTTCCGCGTGGGTGTAGGTTGTAGTGGGTGATAAGATCGGGCAAGTCCGTGCACCGAGGGGACGATGCGAACATGAGGCCGAGGCGGCTGACGGCTGAGTGGGCGCAGGGACGGAGCCACATGCGCTGCGAGGAAGTTTCAACGTGGGTGCAGATCGTCGCGCAGTGAGCGATGCGACCGGGCAGAACCTTGTGCAGAGCAGGAGATGATGAGGAAGGCGGAGGAACAATGGATGATTGAGTGGGTGCAGGGGTGGAACCACGTGCGTGAAAGTTTTTGGCGTGGGCGCGGGTCGTCGCGAGGTGAGCAATGCGACCGAGCGGAGCCTTGTGCCGAACGGCAGGTGATGCGGGAAGTAGAGGAGCGATTGATGATTGAGTGGGCGCAGGGGCGAAACCACGTGCACTAATGAAATAGGGGAGTAGGATGCGGCAAGGGGAAGGCATGTACCGACGCGCCGCGAGAAGTCTGTTTCCGACGTGGGTGCAGGCTGCTGCGAAGCGGGCAGCTAGCTTGTGCAGATCTTTATGCTGGCCAAAGATGCGGATGATTGCTGATGAATAAACGGGGGCTGATGATCATAACGGAGTGGGCGCAGGGGCGAGCCGCGTGCGCTAAAGCAAGTTTCCGCATGGGTGCAGGTCGTCGCGGAACGGGCGATGCGACCGGGCGGATCCTTGTGCCGAGCGGAAAGCGATACGGAGGAGGAGGAGGCAATTGATGAANGGGATTCAGGCAGCAGGCAGAGGCACTGGTCTGCTGATGTCAGGAGAGTGACGGCTTGTTCCACAGTTGGCTCGGAATGGGAGCAGGAAGACTGGTGGTGTCCGATATCCTGACGACGGCAGTTTGGGCTTCAGCTGCTGATAAAGCGAGAAGGCGATGTGAGAAGGCGGCTCGAGATGATGGATGCAGGTGAGCCAAAGATGACGAGGTGAAGCCGATGAGATGGATGAGGGAAGAGGCAAGAGGAGGAGGTGCTTGCGGGGACTGAGAGGGTGAGGGGCGATAGATGGTGAATGGCAGGAAACTTCCAGGTAGCTGGCGGCAGGCGACGGCTCGGGAGTTGTTTGCAGCTGATGCGGATGACGAGTCACCTATTGTTGGCCACGGGCACGGAAATGAGCGCAAGGCTTTCTGAGGATGACGTGGCGTTCTTCAGCGTGGGACTTCTCCAAGCAGTGCTGCTGTAGTCAGCTGACAAAGCGAGGAGACGCGAGGCGACGATAGCGGCGACAGAAGAATGCAAATCGAAGCAAATGGAGAAAGGATGGCGGCAGAGCGGTGACGAGGCTATGGGGCACCAGGTGATGTTGCCTGATGCTCTGATACCATGTCAGAAGAATGCAGGCATGAGGATACTAGTAGTAGAAGCAGGCAGAAGCATCAGAACATGCAAGCGAGCGTCAGCAGAGTGACGTAAGCAAGAGAGGTTCCGAGGAGTTAGTCGCAGAGGTTGATAGAGGCTCAGACGTGAGGTAGTCGAGGTAGACAAGCTGATGAGAGAGAGTGCTAGCGAGATGAGTGATGGTTGGCTGAGTAAGAGAACTGAGTGAAGGAGCGGGAGTGACGGAGCGAACAGCTGAGAGAGGCTGGCGAAGGCAAGGAATGCAAGGTGCCAGCACAGCGAAGACACGACGACGAAGCCGCGGAACCAAAGGGGAACAGGATGGGAAGAACAGTTCTGGTTAACTTGAGGGAATGAACATCCTCAGTATCAAAAGGACAGAACAGGGCAAAACGCCAGGACAACGGCTTCTTTCCGTTAGCCGGACACGAGTGACAGATGTCACTTTATTAGGGGATTGCTTGACCGTTGGTTAAACGGTCGGGTGACCAAAGAGCCGTTCGGTCAAGCCGGTTCCGAAGGAATCTTGAACCTTTATTCTGAGAATCGGATTTTTTCGAGGGATAGAAGAGGTGAGGCTGGTTCTCACTTGTTTCCGACATTCCCCCTGAACCAGACTCATCAGGATCTTGTTAGTCACTTTGATACTCATCTTCCGAACAGACAACTGGAGGGACTTCCGGTCTTCTTCTCGGAGGAGGAGGTCTAGGGAGTCGATGAGGTCTAGGAGCAGATGCTGGGATTTTGGATGGCACCAATCCTACTGGCCTAGTGACCGGTATTGTACGATCATTGAGTGTTCTTGGCCTTCCTCTTGAGCATTGCAGTCCAATGTCACGAATGATTCTCCTAATGGAGTATCTGTGCGATTAGATGATGCAATGGGAGATCTTCTCTGTGATGATGTAAAGGAGGGCTCGGACCTGGTGGGTAACGTAGAAATAATCATCCCAGTATGTTTGATCTGGACGATGAATGAAGGGACTGTCTTGTCATGGATATTCTCGTTCATCACCCATGAGGTCAAGGTAAGAGAACCCACGTAGAACGATGCTGGAAGTGGTTGAGCCAAGGGCATCATGCCAGACCCCAAAGTTGGTGGTATCATCATCATTGAAGTAGAGAAGTGGAAGTCGTTGAGCGAGAACCATTGTGGGCCACCAGGCAGCGTGGTTTGGGAGTTCTCCTAGATCAAACATTGTTTTGAAGGACTGAATGAGTTGAGGAAGTTCCTGAGCAGGTAGTCGCGATTCGAGCGATTGGCCGGGCTGATTCTTGTCTGAGCAGAAGATTGTATTGGGAGTGGACGAACGATTGATGATACAGGGGCAAAAGCCTCGTGCGCTGTTGATTTTTTCCGCGTGGGTGTAGGTTGTAGTGGGTGATAAGATCGGGCAAGTCCGTGTACCGAGCGGACGATGCGAACATGAGGCCGAGGCGGCTGACGGCTGAGTGGGCGCAGGGACGGAGCCACATGCGCTGCGAGGAAGTTTCAACGTGGGTGCAGATCGTCGCGCAGTGAGCGATGCGACCGGGCGGATCCTTGTGCCGAGCGGAAAGCGATACGGAGGAGGAGGAGGCAATTGTTGAATGAGTGGGCGCAGGGGCGAAACCACGTGCACTAATGAAATAGGGGAGTAGGATGCGGCAAGGGGAAGGCATGTACCGACGCGCCGCGAGAAGTCTGTTTCCGACGTGGGTGCAGGCTGCTGCGAAGCGGGCAGCTAGCTTGTGCAGATCTTTATGCTGGCCAAAGATGCGGATGATTGCTGATGAATAAACGGGGGCTGATGATCATAACGGAGTGGGCGCAGGGGCGAGCCGCGTGCGCTAAAGCAAGTTTCCGCATGGGTGCAGGTCGTCGCGGAACGGGCGATGCGACCGGGCGGATCCTTGTGCCGAGCGGAAAGCGATACGGAGGAGGAGGAGGCAATTGATGAACGAGTGGGCGCAGGGGCGGAACCACGTGCACTGCGAAACGATGCTGATGAAGATGATTGATGCAAAGGCGGTGCGGAGGATGCTGATGACGGAAAGATGAGGAGCAGACGGAGATGAGGCAGGCTGCTGATGGGGCTAAGGAGATTAAAGCGAGGATGGTAAGGAGGACCGAGGTCAACAGATGGGGGTGAATCAAAGACCGAAGGCTGATGATGATGCTGGAGAAGAGAAGTGGAGAACGTGACAAGAGAGGACGGCGGGATGAGAGGTAGCGCGGTAGGAGGAGATAGCGGGACAACCACTTCCTCTGCTTTCAGGAGAGTGACGGCTTGTTCCCCAGTTGGCCCTTCGGCGGGCAGGATGACTGGTGGTGTCCGATGTCCTGACAGCTGGAGGAAGTTGGTTGCAACAGAGGGATTCAGGCAGCAGGCAGAGGCACTGGTCTGCTGATGTCAGGAGAGTGACGGCTTGTTCCACAGTTGGCTCGGAATGGGAGCAGGAAGACTGGTGGTGTCCGATATCCTGACGACGGCAGTTTGGGCTTCAGCTGCTGATAAAGCGAGAAGGCGATGTGAGAAGGCGGCTCGAGATGATGGATGCAGGTGAGCCAAAGATGACGAGGTGAAGCCGATGAGATGGATGAGGGAAGAGGCAAGAGGAGGAGGTGCTTGCGGGGACTGAGAGGGTGAGGGGCGATAGATGGTGAATGGCAGGAAACTTCCAGGTAGCTGGCGGCAGGCGACGGCTCGGGAGTTGTTTGCAGCTGATGCGGATGACGAGTCACCTATTGTTGGCCACGGGCACGGAAATGAGCGCAAGGCTTTCTGAGGATGACGTGGCGTTCTTCAGCGTGGGACTTCTCCAAGCAGTGCTGCTGTAGTCAGCTGACAAAGCGAGGAGACGCGAGGCGACGATAGCGGCGACAGAAGAATGCAAATCGAAGCAAATGGAGAAAGGATGGCGGCAGAGCGGTGACGAGGCTATGGGGCACCAGGTGATGTTGCCTGATGCTCTGATACCATGTCAGAAGAATGCAGGCATGAGGATACTAGTAGTAGAAGC
>SZWC01002216.1:78812-133346 GCA_023375785.1 Penium margaritaceum
CAAGAGAGGACGGCGGGATGAGAGGTAGCGCGGTAGGAGGAGATAGCGGGACAACCACTTCCTCTGCTTTCAGGAGAGTGACGGCTTGTTCCCCAGTTGGCCCTTCGGCGGGCAGGATGACTGGTGGTGTCCGATGTCCTGACAGCTGGAGGAAGTTGGTTGCAACAGAGGGATTCAGGCAGCAGGCAGAGGCACTGGTCTGCTGATGTCAGGAGAGTGACGGCTTGTTCCACAGTTGGCTCGGAATGGGAGCAGGAAGACTGGTGGTGTCCGATATCCTGACGACGGCAGTTTGGGCTTCAGCTGCTGATAAAGCGAGAAGGCGATGTGAGAAGGCGGCTCGAGATGATGGATGCAGGTGAGCCAAAGATGACGAGGTGAAGCCGATGAGATGGATGAGGGAAGAGGCAAGAGGAGGAGGTGCTTGCGGGGACTGAGAGGGTGAGGGGCGATAGATGGTGAATGGCAGGAAACTTCCAGGTAGCTGGCGGCAGGCGACGGCTCGGGAGTTGTTTGCAGCTGATGCGGATGACGAGTCACCTATTGTTGGCCACGGGCACGGAAATGAGCGCAAGGCTTTCTGAGGATGACGTGGCGTTCTTCAGCGTGGGACTTCTCCAAGCAGTGCTGCTGTAGTCAGCTGACAAAGCGAGGAGACGCGAGGCGACGATAGCGGCGATAGAAGAATGCAAATCGAAGCAAATGGAGAAAGGATGGCGGCAGAGCGGTGACGAGGCTATGGGGCACCAGGTGATGTTGCCTGATGCTCTGATACCATGTCAGAAGAATGCAGGCATGAGGATACTAGTAGTAGAAGCTGGCAGAAGCATCAGAACATGCAAGCGAGCGTCGGCAGAGTGACGTAAGCGAGAGAGGTTCCGAGGAGTTAGTCGCAGAGGTTGATAGAGGCTCAGACGTGAGGTAGTCGAGGTAGACAAGCTGATGAGAGAGAGTGCTAGCGAGATGAGTGATGGTTGGCTGAGTAAGAGAACTGAGTGAAGGAGCGGGAGTGACGGAGCGAACAGCTGAGAGAGGCTGGCGAAGGCAAGGAATGCAAGGTACCAGCACAGCGAAGACACGACGACGAAGCCGCGGAACCAAAGGGGAACAGGATGGGAAGAACAGTTCTGGTTAACTTGAGGGAATGAACATCCTCAGTATCAAAAGGACAGAACAGGGCAAAACGCCAGGACAACGGCTTCTTTCCGTTAGCCGGACGCGAGTGACAGATGTCACTTTATTAGGGGATCGCTTGACCGTTGGTTAAACGGTCGGGTGACCAAAGAGCCGTTCGGTCAAGCCGGTTCTGACGGAGTCTTGAACCTTTATTCTGAGAATCGGATTTTTCCGAGGGATAGAAGAGGTGAGGCTGGTTCTCACTTGTTTCCGACAGTCTGGACGGTAAGATTCGCACAGGCTGGATTTTCCTGATTGGCGGTACGGCTGTGACCTGGAACAGTGGCAAGCAAGGGTGCATTACACGCAGCACTGTTGAGGCTAAGTATGTAGCCCTTGGTTCACGTGCTTGTGAGAGCATGTGGCTGCATCGTTGGTTGTCCGAGTTGCGTCAGTCCATCGCATCCATCACGTTGCATTGTGACAATGAGAGTGCCATGACCATCGCTGACAATGATGGCGTGCATCACACACACACAAAGCACATCAATGTTGAGTATCACTATGTGCGTTCATTGTTGCATAACGAAAGCATTTGCATTGTGTGAATTGACACAGCACGGCAGCTGGCTGACTTCTTGACCAGGGCGTTGAAGTGCGACTCGTTCAAGAAGGCTCTACATCAATCGGCATGCGTCCATGACTTGAACTCTGTGTTCTGGCTTGCATCTCTATGTGCCATGTGGGAAACTGTCAGTTTAATGTGGCGCTGCCCGTCCATGTGCACTGCGCCTGTGAGTCATGGGGGAGTTTTGGTTTTGTCACATCTCTCATTATGCTATGTTGTGTCCTCCCGGCTTGTGTATATTTGCGTGCAAATGAATGACGGCGAGACTCAACATTGCAAGAGTGTCTTGTGGTGGAGCCGATGCATGTTGAGGCCTACACGCAGTTTGTTGGAGCCTCCTATGTGTGGCAACATGCTCAGCTCCATCGGCAGGTCTCCTCGGCGGTTGGGCCGCTGGCGGTTACTACCACTGCAGATCCTGACTGCATGCGTTAGGCGCTAGATCTGACTGTACCATTGCGTCTGCAGCGTCATGTTGTGCCTATGGTCCATGTCTCATGTTGTGTGGCATCATGGAACATCATAGGCACTGCCTGGGTCTGGACAGCCATAACTCTTTTCTGCTATTTTCTAGCTATTTCTGACTGCACGACTGCTTTAGCAGCGTCGGTATTATGGTATGGTCCAGTTTTCAGGCAAAACAGACGATGCCCGGGTTTTGGGATGTCAACCGTCTGGCTGGGCTCACCGCGAAAACCCCGCATGCCAGAAAATAGGTCTAGGTCTATTTTCTTATTGGCTGGTTAGCTGAGTAACAAGTTCTACAGAGCTAGGGGGAGCTAGAACTTGGAGGGATCTCCCATTTTTGCTCATTTTTCATTCCTTATCAGTCACTTTCGGTTTTCAGCTGCTTTCTGGCGCTAACACTGGCACGTGTGTTTCTGAGTAACAAACCGAGAGCATCCAGACTTAGACTCTAGAGTAGCAAACTCAGAGGGCAGCAGACTTAAGCAAGGAGCGTGGAAGCCCGTACGCTACATCAACAACACTGCTGCCCCTACGTGCTGCCTAGCTTTTCAATTTGAGAGCACCCTAAAAAGGAGGGTGACACCTTGAATGTTTATTATGGCTTTCCTAATGCTACCGCCTTAAGGAAGACGTCGCCAAGGGGTGCGAGGTGTGCAAAGAATCAAAGAGGAAGTCAAGGTAGACAAGAAGACAAAGGGAGGAGAAGAAATTAGAAGAGGGAATGAAGGAGTTGCTAGGACTTGCGAGATCTCCTTTCCCATTCTTTGTCCTTGTTTTGTGAGCGGCACTCACATTTGTTTTTGTCATTCCCTTGTACTTTAATTTTCTGTTTTCCTAGGTACTAGTCCTTGCCAATCGCCGTGAGTCACGGCTTAGGAACACTAGCTTCAAAATCCAAACCCTTGTGCCGATGTGGCGGCCTAGGAAAATAGAAATTTAGATTGTAATTGCCTCACCGATCGTGAGAGCAAGATTTCAGGAGGTGATTCCTCCTCAAAGTTGTGTGGTGATCCTCACAACAATCTTCACATGCTAGTTGCACAAGAGACGAGATGGCAACTGACAGACCGTCCAAGACCAACAAGGCAAGGTGGTGACGGCCTCACCACACGCCCTTGGCAGACTCCAAATATTGGGAGCCGTCGCCGCGAGCACGGTTGCCAACCCAAAGGCAATCGACGCCAATCTCAGCGACATTGAGAGGCATGCGGAGGCCGGAAAAGTGCTCGACGAGTACGTCGACGTGGACGTGGGTGACCCCTACGTGACGGATGACGCGATGGAGGAGGATCTCCTGGAGGGGGATCCTAACGAAGAGCATAACACCGATGATGGTGAAGGCGAAGAGGATCGCGATCATCGATATCGTCGTGCGATGAATTTTAGCCGATTTCTCAAGAAGGGTAAGGTGCTCACTGCATTGCCCGAAGCTGTCAACGCCAGCGAGACTGCCAAGAGCAGCAAAGGCGCTGAAAGTAGCCATGCGGAAAGTTCCTGCAAGAACAAGCCGGATGATGTTGCCGCGAAGGCAATTTGCAATGAGCCGCAGGCTCGCGGAGTTTGATGCTGAGGCGGCAGGCCGACTCAAGATCACCATCGACGGTGGAGGTATGGCACCACTCAGAGGAGTGGGGGCGGACCCCCCTTCCTACGATGTGGTTGCAATGGGGCAGGACAGTGCCCACTCGAGCGTCGCCGATGACGAAAGTCTCTTCTGAAAGGTAGGACTCTTTGGAGGCATGTACGCAAACCATACCATCCTGTAGTGGGTGAAGGTGCACGTACAACACGAGGCATTGGAGGCTATCGCCGATGCTCTAACGACATCAGAGCTCAAGTTCGCATTCGCCTACCTGCCTGCCCACGTCGAGTAGAGCATCGCGGTCCTTGACCGTGATCACCAGTTGTAGCGCCTGGCCACCCATGAGGCAAGCTGCTCATGCAACGACCTCAAGAAGGCATTGCAAAGCGTGACCCAGGTGTGAAGCAGCAGTAAGTGCAACATGCCGCAACTGCTAATGCCCCTGCCTGTGGCAGCAACGACTTGTTTACCTCGACGAATTTGGAGCCAGTCATGAACACCTCCTTCCTCCATAGTGTGGAGATGTTCCGGAAGGGCGTGAAGCTGACCGACTGAATGAATCGCATGGAGCACGTTCTACATGTCCTCAAGGCTCCACTCAGCCAGTGGGGCGACTTTGCCAAGACGCGGCTTGAAGACAAGCTCTTCAAGTATGTGGTCAAGGAGTGGACTTCGCAGCAGCCGCACGTCAAGTGGCAGCCCATGCCGTGGGAGGCTTTCTATGCGATTATGCGTAAGAAGTGCACTAGGCATGAGGAGGTGCAGCGCGCCTTCCACAAAATCAAGAGCTTCAAGCCTACTTGAGGGAGTTCGCTATACTCGTGGAGGAAGCCGAAAGCTTCACCGAGGGAGATGGAACTCAGACCTTCAAGTACCCGAAGTGTATGCTCTTGGATTACTTTCGTGACGGTCTTGTCAGCGAGAAGCTGAAAGACAAGACCACAACAACGGAAACCAGTCAGGCTAGGAAAAGCTAGAGGGTGTTGTGGGACTACATGAGTGAGGTGTATTCAGCAAACCCAAAGTACTACTGGGACACACGGCCGAATGCGCGTGCACAACAAGGCTGTGACATGTGCATGGATGTTGCGAGGGCTGGAGGAGTACCCGGGCAGTGGGGCGGGGCCAAGGGGAAGAAGCCTACAAACCCTCCAGTCAAGAAGACTGGCAGGTACAAGACCCCAAACCACAAGTGCAGTCGTGACAATGACAAGCTGCAGGCGGTGCGTGAGTGTCACAACACAGCATTCTACGAAAAACTCTGCCACAACTGTATGCAACCTGGTCACTTTAGGGCTCAGTGCCTTGAGGCTGCTCGTGGTGGACAAGACTCTGCGGTGTTAGCCACAACAGCAGCACCTCATGGGGAGAGTGTTGTAAGAGGCCGTGGACAGGGTCAGGGTCATGGCAATGGGTCCAGCCGTGGTAATGGACAATGCCGTGGGGTGGGTTTTGTTGAAAAATTGCCCCTCCGCATCTCCAAGCGCGGTATCGGGAGGCGCCGACGAGCCGCCAGAAAGTGCAAACTCCACTCTGGCGGATCTGGCGACTTCAAGATTGCTCGGATCCTAAAATGGATTATTTCCCTTTAAATTTGACAAGTCGCTGAATCCGGTGGAAGCTGTTTCGCCGGAATCGGACAAGTATCGAGGGAGATATGGCCTTCCAAAGTTGGGGTGTGCATAGCAACTCTGGGAGCCGACTGTGACTCGAAATCCGGTGGATAATCGACCGGATTGAGTAACAAAAATACCATCTGGAGAAATTGCTCCGGAAGGCCTGCCGAGGCGTCCGGTGGATAATCCACCTGATCAGGTGGNGACGAGTCGCTGAATCTAATGGGAGTTGTTTTGCCGGAATCGGACAAGTATCAAGGGAGATCTGGCCTTCCAAAGTTGGGGTGTGCGCAGCGGCTCTGGGAGCCGGCTGCGACATGAAATCCGGTGGATATTCGACCGGATTGAGTAACAAAAATACCATCTGGAGAAATTGCTCCGGAAGGCCTGCCGAGGCGTCCGGTGGATAATCCACCTGATCAGGTGGATCATCCACCGGATCCAGTAGTGCAGGCTGTTACTAGGGGACAGCCAAAATCATGGCTCGGCGTCCGAAACTCAGTAGTACATTTTGTTACTCGGGGACTTCGTCAAAATTCTTACTGCAGGTCCGCGGACAGGTTTCGAACCTCGTCGCACCCCATCACCAAACTCGACCCAGAAGTGGATAGGGTGCGTGGAAACAGTGCAGGGGATCCATACATCACGTGCAATGGGATCTGCGCCTTGGGAAAGGCGCTTCGCACGTGAAGGAAGGCCCCACGGAATGTGGCGGCGTCAGGCTTCTGTGGTGGATGAGACCTGCGTTTTGGCAAGCGTAACTTGGGCTACGCTTGGCCAAATTGCGCACAGTTTGGTGCGTTGGAGGGCTCATGACAAGCCCTATAAATGTTGTGTTTATGTTCATGTTCAAAAACTAACGCAAAATGACGTTATTCCCTTCGCAAACTGACTATCTCTAAATTCCTGCTCACATAGCGTGAGGTGACCAGAAAGCTCAAGCTCACGCTCAGTCTCAGATTCGTCCAAAACAGTAGACGTGAACCACTAGAGAAGATCAGACAAACGTCGGGACCACATCCTGCCGATTCCTCTTGAGAGGTGTTCCCCACCCCTGAGTGACATTAGTGGGGACCACTCAGTGGTAAGACTAGATCACAAGTGTGGCTTCATGTTTTTAGACGAGGATGTTAAACAATTTGAGTTTTGGACGATTTTAGATTTCTCCATTGTTTTCTCCCCTCTCATTGAACCTCATTATGCACTTGCTAATCGACATTGCCAACTAAATCTTGCATCACCGGATGAGATGCATGACCGAACCTGCTTAGTGGTGGCGACACCGACCACTGTACAAGTACTGTGTAACATAGTGATTATAATAAACACCCTCAAAGTAATGAGTTCAATCACGTTCGCGGTACCTTTAGTCGACGATTTTGACCCAGTGACATTTAAAGACTGGAAGGTGCTAACCGAATTCACACGTGCCTACAAGAGATGGACTCGAGTAGGTGAATTATGAGAGCTACGGCGTCTGTCATCTAGATTCCGTGTTTCTCACAAACTTGGCTTGTCATCGTAAGAGTGGAGGTAACATGACAATGCAGTTCAAACGACATCTAGCTAGTACTCTTGTAAACGTACTTGCTGACACTGGAGGAGATGACTCATTTGTTAGCCTTGGCTTTACCCGACAGGTTGGCCTCAAGTACGAGCCATCGAATGGCGCAGTTTTTGTTGGTGACAACCGTACGGTACCCGTGATCGGTACTTGTAAAGCAATAATTTGTATTCAGGAATACACACAGTGTCACGTTGAAGGTGCTCAACCTTCTTGACCCGTTTGACGTGGTGTTAGACGACCCCTGGCTCCATGAAAGCAAGGCTCTAATGTGCTTTGAATCAAAGAATTTTGATCCTCCAAAAATGACAGCATCACTTTACGTTGATTCAGTGTACAAAATTATCGTCGACCCAACTCAAAGTCCATGCCACCTTGTCTGCGATGAAGGTCAATAGACGTATCTGACAGGATTGTCGATACTTCTTGGCTCAGCTAAAGAAAGTGGAGAAAGAAGTCAAGGAAGACACGCGACAAGAGATCAAATCTATATTGGTGGAATTCTCGGATGTATTCCAAGACCCACCGGCTGGGCTTCCACCAGAAAGACACATGGGCCATTCGATTCCGCTGCAACTGGAGGCGACTCCTCCGTTCAGACCCATGTATCACCTTAGTCTAGCAGACAGGCGAGAGGTCAAATGCCAAATGAAAGAGTACCTTACAAAAGGATGGATCAAGCTAAGTAGCTCACCATATAGTGCGCCAATCTTTTTTGTGAAAAAAAGGATGGTGGTTTACGCATGTGCGTGGATTACCGGGTGTTGAACAAGATGACAGTAAAAAATCGATTCCCCTTACCGCAGATTGAGGACCTTTTTTCCAACTCCAAGGGACAAAAGTATTTTTGTCCTTGGATTTTTCCCAAGGGTACCATCTAATCCGCATCACAAGAGGTGATGTTCCCAAAAATTCTTTTTGAAAATACATAGGACGCTATTAAATCGGGTGTTATGCTTCGGGCTAACGAATGTCCTGGTAGCCTTCCAAGGAGAAATGAACCAAACATTCACCAAGAAACTTGGTCAGTTTGTCTTGGTTTACCTAGACGACATCCTGGTTTTCTCCAAATCAATGGAAGAGCACATAGACTATCTACGAGAAGTCCTTGCAATTGTTCGGGAACAGAAGTTCAATGCGAAAGTGAGCAAGTACAAGTTTGCACAAGATGAGCTCGAATACCTTGGACACATCGTTGGCAAGGACGGCATCTGTGTCGACCCACGAAAGATCCAAGCCGTTGTAGACTGGCCATGCCTGGAAAATGTTGGGTAGATTCGGTCTTTCCTCGGCCTTGCAAACTACCTTCGACGGTTTCTGCAGGGGTACTTGACCCTGGTAGCACCGCTAACCAGGCTCACGCAAAAAGATGTGCACTGGGAATGGATATCTGATTACGAGAATGCTTTTCTCAAAGTCAAAAGGCTCCTATCCATAACACCCATCCTCGCTCTTCCGGATCCATCACAACCATGGGAGGTTTGATGTGATACGTTGGTAGTAGGACTCAGAGCGGTCCTCATGCAGAACGATCACCTAGTTGCGTATGAGAGCTGAAAGCTCATCCCCGTAGAAGCACGGTACACGGCTGGGGTTCAAGAGCTCCTTGCGGTAGTACACGCTTTCAAGATGTGGCGTTGCTACCTCGAGGGTGCTGAAGGGGGTGTCTTGGTTGTGACCGACCATAACCCATTGGTGTTAACGCAACCGAACCTGTCAAGATGGCAGGCGCGTTGGAGCGAGTACCTCAGTCGATTCTCATTCACATGGGAATATCTGCCAGGAAGCATCAATGTAGCTGACCCACTAAGCCGATAGCCTATGGAAATTAAAGCAATCACTGAGGTCGGTGGGTGTTTTATGGCCATTCCAACAGCAACAGTACAAACATCAGAATTCCCTAAACCTCACAGCAACCACCACGAGAGATTATCCATTACAACGGTTGTGTAAATAGGATTTGGATGGGATACTGTGTGGATTCTTGGTTTCAAGACTCAAAAATTGGACAAGTACAGATTGGTAGAAGTCGCAAGAAATTTCTTGCACGCAGAACAAGTTGTTTTGCCAAACTCGGGAGACCTTTGAGCAAAGATTATATCCCAGTTCCACGACCTGCCGGTCGTAGGTCATGTGGGACCTCAATAGACCGGACATGCACTGTCGGACCAATATTGGTGACCATGATGGAGTGTCGATGTCCGCAAGTATTGCATGACATGCGACCCGTGTCTTTGGAATAAGGCTAGTAACAAGAAGCCTGTTGGACTCCTCCAACAGCTTGCCATTCTTGAGAATCCATGTGAGTGTGTCAGCATGGACTTCATTACTGGTCTTCCGGACACGACCCGTTGCCACATTGCAATACTAGTGGTTATGGATCTTCTAATGAAGATGACACACTTTATTCAAACAACCACTGATGTGAACGTAGAGGGGACCGCTCGTCTCTTCTATGAGGGTGTCTTAAAGTACCACGGCTTGCCGTTGCACAATATCTCTGATCAAGATTGAAAATTTGTTAGTAAATTCTGACAAAAGATGCACGAGTACTTTGGCAGCGAGTAAAAAATGTCGATTGAGTTCACCCTCAAACTGACGGATAAACAGAGTGCATAAACCGCACTCTGTAACAAATACTCCGCATGTACGTAGACCCTGTCATGCATGACTGGGACGAATTCCTAGCACCGGTCACACTTCACACCGTTCATAATGAATAGTAGTCGGCATTCAATGGTGCCCTCTTCATTGGTGAAGAGTAGGAGAAGAGGAGGACAGGTTCCTTCTGCTCAAGCCTTTGCCAAGCGCATAGACTCCTTATTTCAGGAGGTGAAGGGTCATCTTCAAGCGGCTCGGCAACGACAAAAGGCATATGCCGACAAAAGTCACCGTGAGGTTTCGTTTTACATCAATGACAAAGTGCTGCTTAGTACTAGGAATCTTTGGCTGAACTTGCCAGGGGTACAAAAACGTCTACCAAAGTGGATTGGGCCATTTTCCATCGTTGCACGTATCAGGCCAGTGGCATACCGATTGCTGCTTCCGCCGAGTATGAAGATACATGGCGTGTTTCATGTGAGCCTGTTGGCTCCATACACGGCACAGGAAACCGTTCAGCCACCACCGGTAGTCTTTGTTGCGATGGCAAATATGAGGTTCTGCGCCTACTTCAGAACTGAGAGCGTACTCTCCGGTCGCGGGTTGTTAGGGGATACCTTGTTCATTGTGCCGGGTGTGGAACTGAATATAACTCATGGGAGCCCAAATCTCGGTTGCCCACAGGGGTGGTCAACAAGTATTGGACCGAGCTGGCAGCTTGCGGTGATCGACGTGTGTCATGGGACACCACCTAAACGCGAAAAAAGGTGAACAACATTCCCGCAGGGTGGCATTCATGGACTGCAACCATAGGAGATTGGGGACGCCCAACATGGTTGTCATGCGGACGCTCCAGCCTAACAGGGAGAGGTCGCTAGCCGTGCTAACCGACAAGCTGCAGCTTAGGTTCAAGTTCCAGACACATGTTCATGTTAAGCTGGTGATTGAAATTATTGGTTTTCTTTCACAATGTTGATGACTCACTAACTGACAATCCTGCTTTTTGTTCATGAACCAAGACGGTTCATAATAAGTGGGGAGGAAAGTAGCGGGAGGGCCGGTTCGGCCCTCCCTCCTCGCTGAAGCGAGGTGTGGTTGTGTACCACCCCTCGCGTCAGCGAGGGCTGGCCGACGGCCAGCACTTCCCTGGCTGCCGGCCAGCTGGCTGCCGGTCGGCTGGACGGCCGGCGGCCGGCCAAGTGACCGGCCGGCCAGCCGCCAGCCGCCAATAGCGGCCTCAGTCCTATCGGCGGCTGAGGGGCCACGAGGGCCTTGAGGACAAGGCCTTATGGCCTCGTGCCCTTGCCCCCCCTTGCCCTCCTTACAAGTGACCAAGCAAGGACGAGGGATAGGGGGAGCAAGGGTGAGAGCGAGGAGCGAGGAAAATACACGAGAGAAATCGGTGTTAAAAATGCCCCTGCCATGGATGTCGTTTTCCGTTTTCCTGGTTTGACCACTAGAGAGTGGCTGAATGTCCAAGCTGATTGCAGATTTGGAATCCTTGGATTTTGCCATGCAATTCGAACTTTCAGTTGCTCAATTTGGTTGAGAATTCAGAAAGTTAGCCTTGCCCAAAGTGTGGGTGGTACGGCGGGTGGAATCTGGTAGCCGTCCGGGATGACGGGATACTCCACCACCGGTGGTCCGTGTTCAGTTCCAACTGGCTCCATAGACCCCAAGGCCCTAGAGGAAGCAACCAGGGAGGTCCCCTGGACCAGGGCGAGCCGCCCTTTGACTTGTCAATCAAAGAATGGCGCTTCGAGCTGTCGTCGGCTCATGTCGGAGACGACTCGCGTCGGTGGCAGCAAAAGGCGGCTCCACTACGGGTTGCTTGGATGGGCTTAGCAGGGGCTATACTGCTCCATTTTGGACGTGCTTGGATGCGTTGGAAAGCTCAGATCACAGGCTATAAGAATCTGATATAATCTCACCAAAACAACTAACCATTAATGATTCCTAGCCTTTCTCACTTTCTGCAATCTGCATTCTGCCAGAATTCTGCTCCCTTGTTGTGGCGACACAAAGCACATGCCTCACTTGGACGTCTCTTTGTACTAAGAAGCCGTGGACACTTAGGTGGTTCAGGGCACGCCAGGAAGAATTCCTGTCAGAGGGTTATGGGACCACAGCCCTGACCTGCCTACCTCGACGTTCATGGCTTCTGCAACGCACGGGAATGTCGCTCCAAGCGACGTCGCCGTCGTACTTTGAGACTGTCCATTGCAGAAGTTCAACATGGCGCAGAAGATAGATTCCTTGCCAATCCATAAGTACATGTGTGGCCCTGGTTTTGGGCTGTGGCAGTGGAATTTTGAGATCTACCTCACGCACAAGGGACTGCTGGAGCTTATGAAGGGCACGGAGGTTCAAGATACGAGCGCAACGGACGAGGAGAAGACGGCCTTCACGAAGAAGAACATGGAGGCGTTGATGCTCCTATTGTCGGTGCTGCATGAATCTCAGTGGGGCTACATCCACAGCTGCGACCTAGCAGCTGACGCATGGAAGAAGCTCTACTCCATCCACCAATCAAGATCTCTAGACAACAAGATCTTTGCAATGAAGCGACTCTTGACAGTGAGGATCGAGGAGGGTGAGGACGTCATTTCTGCCATGCAACAGATCAAGTGTCTTGCCTCACAATGCAATGATGTGGGGTGGAAGATTGACACAAAGATGCAAGCGATGGCGCTCCTCATGGCTCTGCCCGACAGTTGGAGCCCTCTCATCACTGTGCTGGGAGGTTGGGAGGAGAATAAACTCACCTACGGCGCAATCGCGGAGTACATCTACAACGAGGTGCACCGTCGGAGCGGTGGCAAGACCTCGTCATCCTCAACTGCCCTGGTCATCAAAACACAAGGTGGCAGCAGCAGCGACAAGCAAGGTGGCGGTAAGGGTGGCAGCAAGAAGGGCGCCAAGAGGAGTGTGTGCCATAATTGTGGCAAGGAGGGCCATTGGACCAAGGAGTGTCCGGAGGAGGCGCAGGCTGGCGGCAAAGGCGCCAAAGGCAAGAAGGCGCTCCTCAATGGCACAAAGAACCACGACCTGATTGGCGCCAACCGGAAATGCCTTGACTCAGGTGCGGAGGAGCATACCCAATCCAAGAAGGTGGGGTTCATCAACTACACCAAGTCTGCAAAGTCCATGGTGACCGCCAACGACAAGGTCGAGCCTGCAGCTGGCAAAGGTGATGTGGACGTAGAGGTGGTGGTTGGTGGTAAAAAGGTGTGTTATCCAAAACTTGCAACATATCCCTGGCCTGGCTGAAATTTTGAGTGTGAGCCACTTGACAGACAAGGGGTATGAAGTATTTTTACGTAGGAAAGGTACAGTTGTGTGGATTGACGGCGGTGGTGAGGTCGTGCTTGAGGAGAAGCGCGAGGGAAGACTCTACATCGTTAAGACCAAGGTCATCCCCTCGGCAGCAGATGTAGCGGACCCGCAAGCACGCTCCGTCAACCTTGCTAAAGGCGGGGGAGAAGACCTGTAGCTGTGGCATCGGCGGCTGGAGCACTCGTCGCCCGTAGTCGTGAAAGAGATGGCGAAGCGCGACATGGTTCGCAGCCTCAACATCACCGGTGCAGTTGACGTAGTAGAAGACTCCGAAGAGCACAAGTGTGAGCCTTGCATCATGGGCATGGCGAAGCGCAAGCCGTTTGAAGACGGAAAGCGGCGGACCGAGAACCTGCTCGAGGTCATGCACAGTGATGTGTGTGGACCAACCAAGACGCCGTCCATTGGGGGCGTGCGGTACTTCAGCACCTTCATCGACGATTGCAGCAAAAAACTCTACGTCTACTTCATAAAGCAAAAGAGCGATGTGCTGGACTGGTTGAAGAAGTATATTACAGCGGTTGAGAGGCAGACTGGCTGCAAGGTCAGAGCGCTACGCAGCGACAATGGCGGCGAGTACGTGGGCTGCGGAGGGTGGCTGAAGGAGCAGGGGATTGAGTGGCAGCCGACCACTCCATACATGCCTCAATCTAATGGTGTGGCGGAGCGTGCAAACCAGACGCTACTCACCATGGCACGGACGATGCTCGTGGACGCTAAACTGCCATGGAGCCTGTGTGCCGGGGCCGTGAGTACAGCGTGCTACATCACCAACTTCACCCCAACGGAAGTGCTAAAAGGGAAGGGCGGCTGGAAGACGCCGCAGGAGGCTTGGCGTACCTGAAGGCGTTCGGGTGCAAGGCGCACGCGTTAGTGCAGGCCGTGTAAAGAAAAGACTCCAAACTGGATCCGTGTGCAAAGGCGTACGCGTTTGTTGGGTACTAGAGTGAGCTCAAGGCATACCGCCTCGTTGATCCACGGACGCAGGACGTCATCACCAGCCGCAAAGTCACGTTTGATGAGAAACAGAGCTACTGCAGCAGCAGCAACAACAACATTGACGAAGCACAATCTCCAAATAAGGGGGAGTGGTTCCAACTCCTTGAGCGTGAGGAGGAGCCGGCGGCTGCAGAGGTCGATGATGGGTCTTCGGAGGATGACGGTGCTGAAGTGCAGCAGGGCAATGTTGTTGTTCTTTTATGCCCCTTTGGCCACTGCTTAGCGGACAGGTTGGGCATCACTACTACCTCGGAGTAAATCCCCCAAACCATGTTTGTGGTGTAAGTCCAAGTGAGACACCAGTAATGTAGCGCAATGGGTAGCACGTTAGACTTAGGGACAATCGGTCATGTGATCGAGCCCTGATGTGAGCAGGAAGGTTTTTTTACCTTCCTCCAAAGAGGAAGTTTCCTAGACATTTCTCCATGCATAAGGAGGATGTGCCAGTTGGCGGTCACTGGATGCGCCAATTGGCGAGCTAGCAAGGTGGTGTAGAGTGGCCACTCCCAAAAGTGCCACTACCCACACAACTTAAATTCCAGGCCTAGGACTATTTGTACCAAGCTCATTCCTCATTTTAAACGTACAATCTGGCCTTAGATGCTCCTCACAGGGCTGTCCAACTAAGGAACAGTATAAAGAAGGCACTGGTTGGTCTAAGCCCCAGGAGTAAGTCTTTGACTAGCACCTCGCGCGAAAGTGACCAAGTGTTAAGTGGACACAGTTGCTAGCAAGTGATTGCCTAAGAGCTGCTCAGTGTGGAACTGTGATCCCGAGGGTGACATCTTCTCCTAGCTGAAATGCTAGGACCGGACGGTAGGTGCTATTGTGTCGGCCTTGTTTTCTAGTCCGTTCGCCTCAGGCCGGTTGACAAAGGGTTATGGACCCACACTGACCAGTTGTAAGGAACGCTTCGCTCAACTTTGGTACTCTCTCCTAGTGTGCACGTCAGCTCCATCGGCTCCATCGGCTCCATCTGCTTCATCAGCTCCAACGGCTGGGTTTGCACTCAGCACACAGGGACCAAGGACAAGCTCTGCCCTTGGAGGCAAGACCCTTGGGTCCCAACCAGGACAAGCTCTGGACTTGGAGGCAAGACCCTGGGTGTGCTGGTGTGAATTGTCTTCTCTGTCTGCAGGTAATCATCGGCTGGAGGGGTAAGCAACGAATCTGCACCTTGAAACCGGTAGCAAACATCAGCTAGCATCAGCCAACATTGGCCTCAATGTATCAGAGACGCAAAAGGCAGAAAAGGGAAGTAAAAATGGTTGCCGCAGTGGGGGCTGCCGCAGGGCAGTCCTCAAACTCAACAGTGGCTACCAGAGGGCAGACCACTGGAGCAATCGTGAGTGCTACCTCACTGCCGCAAGGTCTTGGACCCTTGGGAGGAATCCCCATTTTCAAGGGGATTGACTTCTCCCTTTGGAGATGGCAGTTTGAGCTGGCGATGAAAGTGTGCGGCTTCATCAAGCTACTGAACGGAGAGGAGTAGGCTCCCACGGAGGGTACACCTGAGCATCAGGCATGGATGGATCGGAATAATATTTTCATGTCATTCCTAAGCAACGCAATAGCCAAGAAGTATGTTCCCATCATTGCGGGGTACACACTAGCTTCAGAGGCTTTTGACAAGCTCAAGCGTGTGCACCAATCCACATCTTTCGCGAACAGATTATTCATCCTACAACGGCTGATTAGCATGCAGGTGAATGAGGGAGAGCCCATCCCTGATTTCTTAGAGGCTCGCCAAATGAATTGGGACCTTGACAAAAAGATGCAGGCCTTGATCCTCCTCATGGCGCTATCGGGGAGCTGGAGCCCAATGATCACCGTCATGGGTGGTTGGAAGGAGAACGACCTGACGTATACGGCAGTTTCCGAGTACGTGCGAAATGAGGCCACGCGTCGCAGCGGCAGTGAGGCTGACTTCTCAGCCTATGCCGCACGCTACAATGGCCGCGGGAGCAAAGGGTTAGCCTCTGGTCAGACCGGCGGCAGCGGAAGCGGTGGTGGCGGAGGCAACAATGGCCACAAGGCTACCAAGCGAGAGGACAACTGCCGCAATTATGGCAAACCTGGGCACAAGGCAAGAGAGTGCAGATCACCAAAGAAGGAAGACGGCAGGAGCAGTGGGAACAAAGGCAGGAAAAAGGGTGGCAAAGAGGCCAACAACATGATGGCTCAGAGCACGCCTCCGGCAAAGGGAGCGGCACTGCTCAGGCCAGAAGCGTTCGGGCTCGACTCCGGCACCAATCATCACTCCAGCAATGATTAGGCTGGATTTGTCTCCATCAGTCCCACTGAGCGACGATTCAGCTGTGCAAATGGCAGCATCATGAACACAGAGGGTGTGGGAGATATGGTGGTGAGAAACAACCTCAATGGAGCGGAGAAGGATCTGCGCCTATGTGACGTGGTCTACATGCCCTTATTTGTAGCAAACCTTCTGTCCGTGTAAAAAACCACAGACAACAACATGACGGTGGTGTTCACGCAGAAGAAGGCAGTCATCATCAAGAATGAGGACATCAAGGTCCTCTATGCCAACAAATACCTCATAGCTCAGGTTCCACAAGTCGACGGGCTTTACATGCTACAGAAAACTATGGCAGGTAGCTCGGAAGATGAGGGTCATGCAGGTGCAGTGGAGGCAGTGGTCTCGGCACCAACGCAGGAGAACACACCAACGGCAACTCAGAAGGTGTCCTTTGTCACCAAGGACGGAGACGTTGAGCTCTGGCATAGATACTTTGGGCACGTTGCAAAGAGAACGCTCCACGTCATGCAGCAACAACTTGTCTGCAGCATGGAGGGGTGCAAAAAGGATGCGGCTGGCTGTGCCAAAATATGTGAGCCTTGCCTCCAAGGCAAGACAAAGCGAAAACGCTTTGAGCGCAACGCCCGTCGTGCGGAAGCCGCCCTGGACCTCATTCATACTGATGTGTGTGGACCCTTCCGCACGTCATCGAATGGTAGCAGCAAGTTCATCCTAACATTCATTAATGACCACAGCCGCAAGATGTGGATATACTTCCTCAAAACAAAGGGAGAGGTCCGAGGGAAGCTTGAGGATTTTGTTGCTATGGTTGAGTGACAGACTGGAAAGAAGGTCAAGGCACTGCGAAGCGACAACGGCGGGGAGCACGAGGCATGCAAGGACTGGCTGCGGCAACGCGGCATCGACCATCAGACCACGACACTTTACACACCACAGAGCAATGGTGTGGCTGAACAAATGAATCAGACCATCCTGGGTATGGTCCACAGCATGCTCTTCAATGCAAAACTCCCACCACATTTTTGGGCGGAAGCTGCAAGAACGGCATGCTACCTCGTCAACCTCACTCCTACGGCTGCTCTGGGCAGGCGCGGCAAGAAAAAGGGAAAGCAGCATATGATTCCATAGGAGGTGTGGTCAGGAAAGAAGCCGGACGCCTCACACCTGAGGGTTTTTTGCTGCACCGCATGGGCAAAGGTCTAGCTAGATGCAAGGGCACGGAAGTGTGTTATGGTGGGCTATGAATCTGCCCACAAGACCTACCCCCTTTGGGACCTGGCAGCAAGAAGGCTTATCACCAGCCAGGATGTGGCCTTCGATGAGAGGACACTAGGCAAGGGAGAGCCGCTTGATCCCATGCAAGCTCCAAAACAGGGAGAGTGGTTGGTGCTACTGGAGTCGGGGGATCAAGCTCTAGAAAACTGGCAAGTGGTGCTAGTGCGGCAGACCGTGGAGAAGAGTGGTGTGGCAGGGAGAGTGGCTGTGCAGGCTGACGCAGCGACGGGCTCTGACACGCAGTTGGAGACGTCCGAGGACTCTGAGACCAGCTTTGAGGCCAGTGGCTCTTCACTAGAGGAAAATTCAGCTTCAGAGCAGCCTGCACCACAGGAGCAGCAGCATAGCAGAGATGAAGCACCAACAATGTTACGCCATAGCATGCGGCAAAGAAAACAAACGCCACAGTATAACGGCGATACCGGAGGCTGGACAGGACTGAACTGGTCCTGTTTGGCTCAGGGAGAGCCGCTCACTGTGGCCGAGGCACTGACAAGGCCCGATGCGGCCAAATGGAAGGAGGCGGTGGACAGCGAGCTTATGTCCATCGAAGAAAATGGTACATGGGTGCTGGTGGACAGATCTGCTAATGCTCACGTGGTGGGCTCAAAGTGGGTGCTAAGGCTGAAGCGGAGGCAGGACAGTAGCATCGACAAGTACAAGGCGAGGGTCGTGGTGAAGGGATTCTCACAGCGTGCAGGGTCGGAGTACGATGAGAAATTCGCACCAGTCGTCACATTTGCCTCCATCAGGTCACTGCTGGCGGTCACTGCCGCCAAAGACCTAGAGATCCACCAGATGGACGTCAAAACAGCATTCTTTTATGGGAAGCTGGACAAAGAGGTGCTTATGGAAGTGCCGGAGGGGGTGGATGCACCTGCAGGAAAGGTGTGTCGGCTGGTGAAGGCATTGTACGGGCTAAAACAGGCCCCACGGATCTGGTACAAGGAGATGTACAGCTTCATGGCTGAGATCTCCTTCGCGCATTGCAAGAATGATCCCAACGTCTATGTGTAGGAGGACGAGCGTGGCTTGCTCCTCGTGGCATTGTATGTGGACGATCTGATCATGTGTTCTTCCTCGCATACGGCCCTTGTGGGCCTGAAGGAGCAGCTGAGCACCAGGTTCAAGATGAAGTACATGGGTCCTCTCGAGTACTACCTTGGGATCGCCGTCCACCGCAAACGCAAAGCAGGCACCATCGAGCTCAATCAGAAGAAGTACATCATGGATGTCTTGAAGCGCTACAACATGGAGGATTGCAAACCCATCAGCACCCCCATGGCCTCCGAGTGCAAGCTCTCCTCTTCCATGACCCCAAACAATGAGGTAGAGCGGCGGGAAATGCAAAACATTCCATACCATTCCGCCGTCGGGAGCCTCATGTAGGTGATGGCCGGGACGCGACGTGCCATCGCTTATGTGGTAGGTCAGGTGAGCAGGTTCGTGGCTAATCCTAGGCCACAACATTTGCAAGCCGTGAAGCGGATATTTTGCTACCTCAAAAAGACACGGCACATGGGACTTCAGTTTGGAGGTCTTGAAGGATCAGACTCGCTGCGACTCACATGCTACACCGACGCTGACTGGGGAGGGCGGATCGACGACAGGAAGTCCACCTCGGGCTTTGTCTACCTCCTCAACGTTGGTGCGGTTTCATAGGCGAGCAGGAAGTAGGACTGCGTCCCGTTGTCTACTGCTGAGGCGGAGTACATTGTACTCTCGGAAGTGTGCAAGGAAACACAGTGGCTTCGTAGTCTGCTCGACGAGATGAAGGCACCACAAGAGGAAGCAACAGTCATCCGCGTCGAAAAACCAACTATGACATAATTAGGAGCACGTCGAGGCTCAGGTTTTGCGCCCAAAGCTTATGACCGTGGAGACGATCTATAAATGATAGCTTTGTGCTAGCAGTGTATTAGCACCCACATCTTGGTGGTCCGACTCACCACATAACAAGTTGTCATTTTGAAGAAGTCGCAAAATTGACGGTATCATGATACGGTACACTAGTCTTGTCAGTCATGTCCTTCAAACATCATGCGAATGGATTCCAATCACGCAAAAGATATGTTGTAGCACCGTGTATGTGATATCAATATGAAAAATAAAGTCAACATCTGATTTATTGGAACAAAATCAATCTCTGACTGAGATTACAATGACTAAGGTGTAGTCCAACCATGCTCTATTGACCCGGAAGGTCATGGTGAAGTAACTGAAGTCCATTGGTTTTGGGGATAGTTCAATTGATGAATATTACCGAATGCAAGTACAATATGTTTTTGGATGTCGTTGCTATGGTATCCACCATGGTGGTGGTTTTTCAGATATCTTTGATGAGGAAGATACCCTCTACAAGTGTCTTAAACAAGGCATAGGAAAGATACTCTATTGAGTGGAAGTATCAAATTTACACAATAAAAGACACTGGAGCAACACGAATTGTTGCAACTTGGCAAAAAAATGAACTGATGGGTTTCTAAATGGATCACTTGGATGCAATGATATCAACACAACAAGATTGAGGAACTAGTCATTCCAAGATCGCGTGCTTTGATTCGAATTTTTTATCACAATCACATGGAATTTGATACCCGAAATATATTCTTCCAAATCGTACCACAAGGATTGTGATCATGGTATGCCCATTTGGTGAATACCATACAATGAACTCTTCGTTCATGGATATAATCCACAATTATTGAGATCAATAATCTCACCTAACCTAGTTCAAAGAAAAGTGCTTTTAACAGGGACATAAGCGGCAGCCTGCGGTACCCCCATTTTAAACAGAAATGGTGGGATCATGGTTAGAACCAAGATCATCTAGGTCACAAAATTGTCGTGTCGAATGACAGACGTTGACGACAATTGCGCATGCCAGAAGACCATTGCCACCTCCTTCAAAGATGAGTGTAATCTTTGAAAGGAACAACAATTGTTCTCAGCAATCATGTCTTAGGACCTTAGAGCCTTCCAACCCTGAGATAAAGCTAGCATGCACGTTCCATGGGCTTGGTGGAGCTTGGTTGAGTTCAGCCAACAAATCCACAGATGTTGAAAGAGGTCTGGTAGACCTAGGCGTGGTCATGATCATGTGGATGCAAACGAAGAGGACTGATGTCCAAATCTTGGATTTCACGTATTGACAATGATGCAGGGAGGTACCACCTCGGCAACAACCCCTCGGAAAAGATCATGTCCGAATAACATGGGAAGCATTGTGTGGACACAGCCAGATTTTGTGGGGACGTCAGGTTAATTGGTCTTAGGGACGTTCCTTTCAAAGGGGGAGGAGGTGTCACCACAACAGCTTGCAAGACACGTGCCACACGGAATGTGGAAAAGGTCATCATATGTACCCTCTTCAAAACTTGCAAGTCATTGTTGACAATGCCACTGATACACACGTGTGATGAGTCTTTGGTGAAGACTCACTAACACTTGTGAAGAACGTGCAAGGATTGTATGTGTCTCATCTTGGCAAGAGCCAAGGGATCACGCAATCAACATTGGATGTTGTACGCAAATGACCACAATCACAAAAAACCATTCATGTGTGTGCTTGATTGTGCATGATTGTGATGAACCGTGTTGCGAATGAAAAGAGTTCATAATCATGTTTGTGCTTCTTGTTGCATGGTTTGCATCATGAAGTACACATTGACAAAAAAATCGTGAAAAAAAAAAAGAACCTGGAGGGTTCAAAATAGAGGGGAAAGAATGTAGCGTATGAGCTTATTTTAGGATTAAAAATGATATTTGATTCTATTTCCCGGGTTTGGGGGGCTAGAGACAAATTTATTGATAACTCAAGGTCCAACTCGGTCTACAGTATAGCTTGAATTTTGCCCAAATTCGGTCTATAGGCCGGATCTTATACAAAGAGTGATGATTGTGACTGTAAGACACGCGAGTGACCTCTTGACTCCGTCCACATACAGTCACCATCACTTCAGGTGACTACATTGACATGAAGCTCAAGGTGCACACATCGTGGACCATGTATCCTTGGCGTCTCAGCCAGGTGCGAGTTTGGCGCGAGTTGCATCATGTTCAGTTGTGCCTGAAAGAAGAATTTCTGGTTTCAACTTGGTGTGATAGGAATTTGCTTAGCTAATATTTGAGACTCACATGCAAGGAGACATGCATCCACATACGCTCGTGATCGATATGGTTTTCTTCATGATGATATGCATGCCCAGATAGGATTGTTTGTGTTAAGCACCAGATGTGTTTGTTGCTGATTTTGGGGCCACACTCTCGGTTATACCAGAGTGTAAGAAAATGACAGCTGCATTTTGCTGATTGGCTCAGTTTGAACCCAGGATGACGGCCGGGCCCCATGTCGAGCCATTTGCGTGGGTGGCCCGGTCGACCAGATGCTATCACCTTGCTTCTTTGTCACTTCCGTCACTCTTTACTCTCACTACCTTTCATACAAGAATTCTAACTCCTTGATCTTGACACCGCCATGGCTCTAGCATGAACATCACTTATGTGCTAGATGGCTTAAGCCAGCAGTTGTCACTACTTACAGGTATCAGAGCAGGAGGGACAGATCCCTTTGCCCCATCAATGCTGAGTCTCGTGTGGTGCGGCGCAAGCAATATTTGCAGTGGCATTCTCGCAGCCGTGGCGTTGACCACTCACCTACATCGCATCTCCACAGCTTTGCATCACTGCAGTATTGCGTCATCACTGCACCGAGTCACTATAGCCTCGGCATATTGCAGCACAGAACCTCTCCAGTCCTGTAGACCCATAGTTCCGTAGATCCGCAGTGTCACAACTTTGTAGTTCTGCAGCTCCGTAGCTCTGCAGCACCAGATTCTTACATTACCACGGTTCTGAGGCACTCTAGCTGCACCCCGCTACAGCTCCGCAGTTTTGTAGATGCGTAGCCTGCAGCTTTGCATTTTTGCAGCTCCACTGTTTTGTTGTCCCGAAGACTTGCATTTCTGTAGAACTGCAGTACCGCAACTCCGCAAATCTGCAGCTCCACAGCTCCACAGCTCCACAGTACCAGAGCTTTGCGTCACCATGGTCCTGAGCCACTCGAGCACCCGCCTGTTACAGGTCCGTAGTACCACATTGCACAGCTGCGCATTTTCGTAGCTCCACTGTGCTTCAGCTCCGCAGCTTGACATTTTTGTGGCTCTGTAGATATGCAGCTCCGCAACTTTGCAGCTCCACAGCTTCACAGTTCTACAGCTTTGGAGCTCCATGTTTCCATATCTTAAATCTCCGCTGCTCTACAGCCCCTCAGCACTGGAGCATTGCAGCACCACGGTGCCAAGGCACTCTGATCCCAGCTCAGTGCATCTCCGCAGCTCCACGGCTCCGCATTTTTGCAGCTCCATGGCTCAGCAGCACTGTGGCACCGAGGCACCCTTGCCTTCAGCTTGTTACTACTCTGCAGCTTGGCAGCTTGGCAGCTCTGTAGCTCCATAGTCCTGCAACTACGCAGTTCTGCACTAAAGCGCCACAGCACCGCGGCACTTAGGTAGTCTTGCCTTGACTCATCACTGCACAGAAGCATCACAGAATTCTTGCCTCTGCTCACTGCGTCCCCGCAGGTCAGCAACAGCAGCAGCCGCACTTGCAGCTGGTAACACCACCCTATCCTCTCTTCTTGAAACTGATCCAATCCCAACCTCTCCATTGGGAACATGTGAGCATGATTGCGTCAACGAGGAGCTTGCATACTACAAGGAGAGGGCGGAGCACAAGGTGTAGTCGCGCTGCCGTTGCCACAGTCCACGATACTAACCCGGAGAGGAATATGACCCTGTCACTGACTACGGTCGTAGACACTGTCGAGTATGCCGCCTACTGCCAATCCGCTTCCAATGACTTGCCACCCGTGTAGAACATGCCGGCCACGGGACTGCCACAAGACCAGCATCCTCTTCAATCACTTGTAAGTCCTCCCGTTGCCCATAAGACGCATCGGTAGATTTGGCGTACCACCCCTAGTGGGGCGGTGCCAACAGCACCTGCAACACCAACAACATCCCGTACATACTCCAATCCTTGTCTTGCTGTATCTCCAATAGCATCTGGTTTTTCGGCTGCCTCCTCTGGATCCTCTGACGTCTTTTCTGCTCTGGAAGATATGCTTGCCTCCAGTACTTAAGGCTGCACACGGGTCCTAAGATCCGTCAGAACTGCCCAAAAATCCGGATCCGGATCCAGGGCCTTGGATCCGGTCTATATCCCAGGATCCGGAATCGGAGCCTTCTGAGGGGGTAGGAGGGGCTAAGAAAACTCGGCGAGAGGTCCTGGCCATGTCTTCCGTACAACATTTGTGTCGCTTTTTTGAATTCAAACGGTCAAGATTTGCGCCTCAGTTTTGAGCGAGGAAAAGTTCAACCTCCACGCCAAATGAACATGTCAACTCTTTCAGACAACACATGGTTGTGTTGTCCTGTGGTTAGTCGACACATCTTTCTTGGTGCCAAGCCTCAGGTTTGTAGAGGTTGGGTGCCAGTCCACTATCGTGCAGACAGAAGAGTGCCAATTGGGAATTCCATTCCTGTTACAGGACATGGATTTAGTGACCGACAGATATTGGTACACTGTTTAGTCTTCCAACGTTCATCTGACATTTGAACAGTCGAACAATCGTTCGGTTGTTCAAACATCAAATGAATAAATGGGCAGGTAGACCATAGTGATCATGTGCGCCCTGTACCGCTGATTGGTAGGGCACCCCTACAGTGTCTTATGTTTGTGGCACCATCGCCACACTTATTTCACAAGTAATGGAGACAGGACTGCCAGTTGTTGCATTCCTCCATCTCGTACTGCTTCAGCACCTTAGCCATGTATTTGGCTTGTCCCAGCTCAAGAGTGCGTGTCCTTCGGTTTTGCATGATGCTTGCCCGAGGTAGAACTCCACCTCCCCCATGTCCGAAATCAAGAACCTGCTGCTCTTCTGCTCTTCCAGCTATTATAGGCTTGACAGATCTGAGGAGTACAAGATCAGATTGTCCGTGCAGAGTGCAACGATGTGATGGAGCTTCTTGTTGCGCTGCACGCACACAATGTGATCTACCTCACAGCGAAGGTGTCTATCTGTTGGTACCAGTATTGTTTTAGCTCGTACAAGGACTTTAATAGCTTTTACACCTTGCCCTCCAGCCCTTCCATCCACTAAGGTACCTCAATGTAGATTTCTTTGTCGATGATGCCATTGAAGAAGACTGTTTTTATGTCCATCTGGTGGAGCTTCATATCCTTCACGGCTTCCACCGCAAGGATCGCCTGGATGCTTGTGAACTTGGCAACGGGGATGAACGTCTCATCTTAGTACTCGTCCTTATGTTGTACCTACCCCTTCACCATGAGCCATACCTTGTACTTTTCCACCACACCTTGTTTTGTGAACTTGGTTTAAAGACCAACTTTGAGGTGATGACCTTGGCATCTTTCAGCCTGTCGAACACCTCCCACGTGTCATTTTTAGCAACGGATGCCAATCCCGACTTGAGGGCGGCGTCCCACTGCTCCCCCTCGGGCTATGCAACCGCCTCTTGCATTGTAGTTGGCTCTCTTAATGCAGCCAGTATGCACCGCATCATGCCAATCCACCGGCCGGTATGTACATCAAAGTGCTTATCCGTGCTCCACTGCCTCTCACTTCTATGCAGCAGTTTTGGTAGCACCTTGTCACTCTGCTGCGATCCTTCGGACTCCACTCCCTCTTGTCAAATGTCAGCTGGATGTCTCCCCGAAGATCTCTTCAGCTACAGCAAAACATAGACCAAACGGGCGGCATGCCCGGAGGAGTTCCATCTGATGCCCGATGCAAACTTTGCCGAGAGTGTGTGCTTCGGCACCCGTAGTGCCTCCTCTGACAGATCTTTATGAAGGATCTCCAGCCCAGCTACATTGTCATTGGATTCCTCTCCGTCCAATGATGCCTCTGCTACACCACTGTGCTCCGACCCCGCATCCTTGACCTGCGCATCAGCCTGCTCCTTCTCGTAGTCAAGAAGGTGGAACCACCCCCCCAGTTTTGGAGAATTCATGATGCCAACGTCGTTGTTGCTGCTGCTGAAGGTCTGCTGCTCACCGAACTCGACATCATGGATGTGGATAATGTCTTGAGTGTGCGGGTCCCAGAGCCGAATCAACTTTTGCGGGCTTTTGTAGTAAAGGAACAAGCACAACTTCACCCGCAATTCCAGCTTGCTGTCACATCGCCACGCCGCTTGCACCATCATGTGTGCCCATGGCTGCCTGCCTGTGGTGACTTCCCTGCTAGTTACTGCTACTCACTGAAACTTTGGCAGGCTGAGGCGAGCCTGCTGCTGCAACGGCTGCAGCAGAGGGGCATATCAGCCACAGGCGATCCAATGCAACGGACGGCGTTCTACTTTGTGGAGGCGTTGGGCATTCGCATGCGTGGGAATGGCTCGTCGCCGCAGTACCAACCCATGTTTGTGTCCCCTGAGGTGAGAGATTGTGTGTGTGCATGCATGTGGGCCTGTGGGCAGGTGTGTGCTTGCATATGCACCTGTGGGCAGGTGTATGCTTGCACGTGTCAGGGCTTCTGTCATACCAATGGATGCTAAGGTCTGAAGAGCAGGCGTCGGAGGTGAGTCAGGAGTGACACGTGAGGGTGACCGTGTGGAGACATCAACACACGAATGTGTCAGAGCGCTGACGTGGAGTCAGAGGACGCCCAGCGCAAGGCCCCATCCTCTGAGTCCACGTCACCGCTCCCTCACAAGGGAGGACCATAGGAGACGACCCCTCCATACCCTGGGGACTACCTCCAGGGATGAGGCGATGGGGGTGGTGTTGCAGGGGTGTTGTAGGCTGCAGCATTAGTGGACAGAGACGGAATGCGACCGACTGGAGCTATAGAGGTGGTGGCACAGATAGAGCTCCAAGAGCTGCTGGAGGAGCGCGCCAAGTCCGCCCTCATCGCCAATGCAAGGCGGTCGTTGTCAAGTGGCACTAGAAGCTTTGGAACATAGTAGTTTGTAGTGCCACAGTTCTAGCACGTGACGGTAATGGAGGAGGGAGAAAAAAGGGAGGAGCTGCTAGACCCCTTCCCTTTGTAACAGCTTGTCGGACCACCGGCACCGGAGCCACCGTCACCCTGGCCTTTACCCTGACAACATCCACCCTTCCTCCACCCTGACTGAGGAGCGATGTGGCCGGTGTGGAGGGTGAGGACGATGAGGTAGAGGAGGCAGTGGCAGCTGTGACTACTGCACGATGGATGAGTTTGTTCTAAGGTTTGCTCCACCAGTCAGTAAGATGCTTGACAGAAATTTTCAGACGGCACCAATGCCAGGTGGAGCGTCTGCAGGAACGGCTCAAATGCAAGACGCTTGAGCTTGGAGGCCTTCACATCCCTCAAGATGTCCGACAGTTTGGGGATGAGTTCTTTGATGATGGAAAGAACTGTAGAGAGCTTGAGATGTGGTCAGCAAAAGTTTCCTGGTCAGCCTGTTCATTCTGCAGTTTTTCCTCTACATTGCATTGTGCTGTGAGAGCTGCTTGGAGAGCAGCATGCTCTTGCTGCAGCTCTTTCTGTAGTGCAGCGCACTAATAATCATCAACCGGCATGATGAGCAGGTGAAAACTTTGCCAAAGAAATTTTGGCAGAGTTTCCCTTGCCCCAGTGGGCGTGGGAATGTATGATGAGTGTGGCGCTCAAGGCAGTGCTACAAGACAACGGACCTGAACACATAAACACTGCCACGCAGAGAGAAAAGGGAGAGAGGGGGCAGGGAGGGGAGTGTGCTAAGCTCACCGGAGCTAGCGGCGCAAGGCAAAAATGGATGGAAGTGAAACTACAGCTGATGTTGTGATGACTGCCCCAGAAGAAGACGTGGAGACAATGAGACAGGCAACCCTAGTGAGAGATACACCGGTGAGGGTGGAGATGGCTGTAGCTGTGGTGAAGAGAACCAAATGTGATGGCTGAATGTCAATGACGAGGCTGCACAGGACGCCTGAATTGTAGAAGAATGGATGGAGACAACGGCAGTGGAGAGGGCAATGGCTGCTGTCGTTGCTGCTGCTGCTATTGCATCTGCTGTTGCGGCAACCTGTGTGGCAACTTTGACTGCGGTTGCTCCAAGACATCCCTAATCAACTGGATTAGTTGAGTAAGTGTCAATGACCCTACGAAAAACAATGTTGGGAGGGGAACGTTCAGCATGCGCTGTGGCAGCAAAAGAAGAGGAAACATCAGTATTGGTAAGGCTGCACATGGTTCCTATCCACGGAGCTTGGGAAGGATCCAGATCTGTGGGACACATCCTTCACCTGAATCCGGATCTGGGGGTCTGGATCCTGGATCCGGATTCGTGGATCCAACGGCTGGATCCAAGAATCCCTGTTTTGGGGAGCTGATCAATGAATGTACCTGAAGTTGTAGAATTCGAGAAAAAGGGGGTCAGTATCAACTCCGGCCACTTCACACGCACGCAGTTGCACGCACGCACGCACGCACGCACACAGTTGCACGCACGCACGCAGTTGCACACACGCACACACGCACACACGCACGCACGCATGCACGCACACAAGAACGCATGCACGCACGCACGCACGTGTCCTGTCTCACATGCCCCTCAAGTCAGGGCAGAGCCATACGTACGTGGAGGATGACTTCGCTCACTCCCAGAGTACTCTGCTCCTCAGTCCCACAAGCCCTGTCATCGGTGCACTCACTCCAGTGCATCTTCCACCGCAACCGGCTCTTATGCCAGACCCACTGGTCTAGATGCGCTCAGGCTGGCCATCAGCGTTGTCCACCCTAAATTGGCTGTGGCTATGCACTCGTGGCTCTCGAGTTCTACGATGCTCTTGAGGCCTCTGTCGCTGGCTACGTCACCACCTGTTTTGTGGCAAGCAGACTCCCTTCACTTCTTCCTAAGCCTACCACTATGTAACAGGCTCGTGATATGGTCCATACTGACCTCTAGGAGAAGGTCATGCAAGAGGAGCTTACCGCCCTCAATGAACATGGGGTCTTCAAACTTTTTCGATCTCCCAGCAGGTCGCAAGGTTGTTTTGGCCTGCTGGGTTCTCCGGCGGAAGCTGGAGCCTGACGACAAGGTCAAAAAGTACAAGGCTAGACCCATAGCCAAGGGATTCTCTCAGGTTTCAGGTATTGAATTTGATGAGATGTTTGCTCCAGTCGGGTGGTACACCACCGCGCCTGCTCTCTTGAATCTAGTCACCCAGCATGACTGGGAACTAGAGCAGGTGGACATTAACAATGCATTCTTACATGGACTATAGGATGAGGATATCTACATGGTACAGCCTCGCAGCTTCATTGACGGCACAAACAAGGCCTGGCAGCTGGGTAAGGCCCTGTACAGGCTAAAGAAGTCACCCAGCTCCTGGAACATGGAGATCTCCTCCACTCTCGAGAGAGGTGGCTACCGCCATAGCACTGTCAACCTGGCACTCTTTTTGAGTGCACCCTCTGAGCACCTCATGGCCATTCCGGTTTATGTCCATGACCTCCTTACTGCTTCTCCCAGTTCTGATGTTGTACAGTCAGTGAATTATCTTTTACAGTCAACATACAATATGCAGGACCTAGGCCCGCCTCCAATTTTCCTTGGCATGGAGCTTGAGCGTGATCGCCTGCGTCGCATGTTGCACGTACACCAGGTTGCCTACGTCCACAGCCTAGGGGAGAGTTTGGCCTCCTTGTTGACTGATACCCCCACTGCGTCCACACCGACGAATCCAGATGGTCAGTGCCTACTGAAGGAACTTGATTCATCCCAGGTGGGGGAGCTCTTCCACGTCATTGTCTACCTCAATGTGATCGGGTCCCTCATGTACCTAGCCACTACCACCTGAGCAGATGTGGTCTTCTCGGTCAACTTCCTAGCTCAATTCTCGTTGATTTGTGCTTTTGTGCTGCTTTGCTCTCAGTGGTGTGTAGGGTGATTATCTTTGGGTCAAGGGGAAGCGTTGGTTGTGACTGTAAGACACGCAAGTGACCTCTTGACTCCTTCCACTTACACTTACCATCACTGGAGGTGACAAAACGGAAATGAAACTCAAGGCGCACACATGGTGGACCATGCATCCCTGGCCTCTCAGCCGGGTGCAAGATTGGCGCGAACTGCATCATGTTGAGTTGTGATTGAGAGCATAATTGCTGGTTTCAGCATGGTGTGATTAGCATTAGCTTAGCTGACAATGGAAAGTCACATACATGTAGACATGCATACACATACACTCGTGATCGATGTGGTTTTCTTTATGTTGATGTGCATCCCTTAGATTGGAGTGTTTGCGTTCAGAACCGGGTTGCTGAACCTGTGGAGCCACACTCTCGGTTATACCAGAGTGTGAGAAAACCACGGCAGCATTTTACTGACCAGCTTAATTCGACCTTGGGGTGGAGGCCGGGACCCACATTGAGCCATTCGATTCCATGACCCAGTCCACCGGATGCGATCACATCGCTCGCTTGTTACTCCCGTCATTCTTGAGTCTCGCTAACGTTTACACCAGGATTCTAAGTTCTTCATATTGACACAGCCATGGCTCTAGCGTGAACATCTCTTACATGCTAGGCGGCTGAAGTCCGCAGTTTTCACTGCCTAAAAAGAGGAGTGCCGCGATGGGAGATCTTTCGCGTCACTCCTCCTGCACTCTAGTTGGCCGCTAGGGTCCTGTTTCCATGTGGCTTTGCCACGCGCAACGATAGGGATTTTAGTATGCATTTTCACCAAAATGCCCTATGAAGAATACGTCCGCTTGTGACGCGGTTCGTCTCAGAAAAAGGGGCTAAGGTGACCATTTGCCCACTCTCCTTGGAGAGTTATTCTAATGGCCTACGTTTTGGTTCTTCATGTAGTCGCACAACAGACCACGTCTGTTACACCATCTTAGAAAGTGGTTGAATTTTTCACGATCTTAGAAAACGAAACACTCAAGGTCAGTGTAGTTGGAGAAAAAACTTAGATAATAGGTGCAAGGGCAAATATGTCCGGGTTGTAGTGATTGCGCCACGCACTGACGTGGAGTGACAAGAAGAAATTGTAACGAAAGCAGGTGTCTGTTTTGGCAGCATGTTTCTACAGTCGAGGGCGCATTCTCACATATACTTTATGCCGCTGTCACAAAGCATCCATATCGAGACTCACCACCGTACGCATTGCCCATCTGATGCGCTGATTGAACGGCCAATTCAAGAGTGTCGCTAATTGTCCAAAAACCCAACGTGGATTGTTCACCTTCGGTGATTATCCTCTCAGAATTCAACTCGATGCGACATCTTCTTCAAACCAGTCCCACAGAATGGAAAAACGACGATGGACAAGTTGACGAGTTCCTCGCAATCCCTTATAAGAGAAGCTAAAATTCTAATTTTTTTCTCTCCATTAAAAAGACTTGTTGTTTGTCAACTTTAAGTTCCTGAAGACTAGCAAATTTTTAGTGCATGTCGCAGTAATATGAATTGTTTAATGATCTTGAGTACCCCAGTCGCCACTATTTGCCTATGTTACGCTAAACAAAGTGTAGATGGTGAACAGGTAGAAGTTGCAAGGAAACATTTGATTTAGAATTAGGGACACAATTTATAATTACCGGTAAGTGTACTTCAATGACAAGTGTCGAAGCGATCGAACATATACATACAAGTGACGAGTTACGAGCATCGGGTTCGTTGGATCAAATGTCGAGCAAAGATGCGGAGTTGCGTCGTGATTGGTCAGATTCAAGAAGGGCCACCGAGAAGTCGGAGGTCTTCGAGAATCGACAGTGAAGATGCACGATACATCTTTGTAAATCCAGAGTCGTCGAGAGTCGTCAAGAAGTCGACCGAAAGGTCGTTAAACTTCTGTTCGTAGGTTCGCGAGAATGGTCGAAGCTGTCAGAAGGTTCAGGAATATCCAATGGGTGTGGGGCAGTTGGCCAGTTTCCCCTCGGCCGTCGGAGTGAATATCGCGGTCCTCGCGACACAATGGACTGTTTGTGTAATAACAGAAATGCCCACTCTAGAAGAGAAGGGACTCGTGTACGTCTGGTACGTAACACTCCCCCCCCTTTTAGCCGCGACATCCCAGTGCGCGCATAGACGTGGCCCGGAGACGGTGGTAGTAGCCGTCGATGAGATGATCGACGTCTCGGAGGCTGTTCTAGGGCTTCCAGGTGTTATGCACGGCGTCATAGCCATGCTACTTGATGAGATATTCTGTCATCTTGCCTCGTCGTCGATGGCTGAGGATGTCCTTGATAACGTACTCCGAGTTTTCGTCCACTTGAACAGGAGGCGGAGGAGGGACATCTCTGCCAGGGAAGTTCTCTCCGGGGTCTTGGTAGTGCTTGCGTCTGTTGATATGGAATACCGGATGAACTTGCATCGTGTCGGGGAGTTTGAGTCGCATGACCACAGGGGTTCGCATGCGCTGGATCTCAAACAGTCCCAACCATCGGGGTTTGAGCTTTGAACAATCGGATCAGCGGAGTTTGATGTCCGCGGAGTTACGGACTTCGTCGCCAGTGGTGAAGATGTCGGCGCTGCGATGTCGGTGAGCTACTTGCTTCATCGCTGCCTGTGTCTTCGCGAGGGTCTGCCGTGTTTCCTCCCAGACGGTGGTGAAGTCTCGTCGTTGAACGTCGACTGCTGGAATATAACTGTGACTCTGTAGTCCGGCTGGTGTGGCGGGAAGTTTGCCATACACCACTTCAAATGGAGTTTTACCTGTTGCGGTGGAAACTGTCATATTACATGCAATTTCAGCGGTCAAGATTTTTGTTCCCGGTCCGTCCCATGAGGTTCGAGCGTCTGATTTTTCCGCTTGGTTTGACCATTGGTTTGAGGATGAAACACCGTCAAAAGTTGAATCCTTCTTCCGTAGCGAGTCATCAGTTTGTGCCAAAAACGGCTGGTAAATCCACCGTCTCTGTCGCTCGTGATGGTTCTTGCTATGGCGTGTAGCCATACGATGTTCTTTTATAAACAGCCATACTGTTCCTTCGGCAGTGATGGTGGTTGTTGTTAGGATGAAGTGGGGCATTTTAGAAAACATGTCGACGACCACGAGGATGGTGTCATATCCCTCGGATGTGACTGGTAATCCCGTGACGAAGTCCATGGAGATGTCTGCCCATGGTTCTGTTGGAACAGGAAGTGGCCTTGTGCGACGAAATTTTTTTCGCTGACATGTGTCGCAGGTCTTGCATAAGTTGGCCACGTCGGATTGCATCTTGTCCCACCAGTAGTTTTTTGCTAGGTTCTTCAGTGTCTTGTCCTTTCCGAAGTATCTACCTGGACCGGTGTTGTGGCGTTCTTCGAGTAGCATACGGCGAAGCTCGTCGTTCAGGGGAACGACTACTTGGCGAGTGAAGCGCCGTCGCCAATAGGGTGCATCAAACTAGAACTTGGCTTTATCATGTCCGCCGTGCTGGTCGTAGCCTCGTGCGAACAATTGCTCGAGGTAGGGGTATCGCTGCAGTTGCAGGGTTGCCACGCCGGTCATTAAATCTTGTCGCCGGCTGAGTGTGTCCGCCGGATTTTTTTTCCTGGCCGGTACTCGATTTTGTAGTCGAACCCGGACTCAAGGAACTCCATCCATCGGGTTTGACATCGGCTGAAATTTGGTTGCATCTTCAAATATTTCAACACGTAGTGGTCGGTACGCACGATGCATTGGCGACACTCCAGGTAGCATCGTCGTGTATTGAACGCGTGCACGACTGCCAGCATCTCTTTTCTGTGGAACGCATAGTTCAGTTCCAGTCCTTGCAATTTTTGAGACATTTAGGCAACCGGTTCTTTGCCGTTGCTCTGATCTTGCAGGAGAATTGCGCCAATGGCTCGATCAGATGAATCCGTACCCATGATATTGTCGATCGTCGGATTGCTACTCGTACGGCTGACGCTGAGGTCAGAGCGTTCTGCAGAGCCGTAAACGCTTCTTGTTCGCTGTCTCCCCACCGCCACTCATATTCTTTTTTAGTGAGGTCGGAAAGAGGTGCTGACACTTGTGCGTAGTCCCTCACAAATCGCCGGTAGTAATTGCGGATTTTGAGAAAAACTTGAACTTCTCAAACATTGGTCAGCGTCGGCCAATCAGCAACTGCTGCCACTTTTTTCGGATCCATGGTGATCCATCCACCATTGACGACGTGACCCAAAAACTCAATCGAACAGCAACCAAAGTCGCATTTTGAGAGTTTTCCGAAAATTATCTCTTTGTAAAATTTTGAGAACTTTTCGGAGATGTCCATCATGCTCCTCCGGGGTGCGACTCTACACCAGAATGTTGTCGAGGTACACCACGACAAAGTAGTCGAGGTACGGATGGAAAATGTTGTTCATTGCCGCCATGAATGTTGCTGGGGCATTTGTGAGTCCAAATGGCATAGCCGTGAACTCGAAGTGCCCGCAGCGAGTTCGGGATGCTGTCTTCTAGATGTTGGCAGCTGCCACGCATATCTGGTGATATCCGCTCCGTAAATCGATTTTGCTGAAACTTCGGGCTCCTCAGTGTTGGTCAAAAATTTCGTCGGCTTGAGGGAGAGGGTAGCGGTTATTGATGGTAGTGTCGTTCAACGTCCGATAATCCACGCACATCAGCATTTTGCTAGTTTTATTTTTCACGAATAATACTGGTGCAGCATATGGTGACGTGGAAGGGCAGATGAACCCCTGACTGGGCATCTCGTCAAGCTGGATTTTCTGCTCCGTCAGCTCGTGATCGCTCATCGGATAGGCTCCTCGGACGGTAGGTCTGTTTTCCTGCTTCAGTTTGATGCGATGGTCAATGTCTTGCTGAGGAGGTAAAGTTTCTGGGAGTTTGTCAGGGAAGACGTTTTCAAATCTCTCGATGAGTGGTGCGAACTCTTAGGATACCATCGCGAACTTTGTCGAGGCCGATGAGGCTGATCAGTCCGATGATGAGTCAGCAACTGCCACTTCCACTTCTCCTTCTGGCTCAAGATGTATGAGCAATGCACGAGCTCCTCTTCGTATAAAGTGCTTGGCCACGTTGAGTGGTATCAGCTACACATGTTGTCGCTTTACAGCTTCCGTTACTGCTTCCACCTTTACTGCTTCCTATGTCGGCTTCCGTCCCACATGCAGAAGTTGTCGTTTGGCACCGTCTATCTCCACGTAGATGTTGCCGCTGTTCCAGTCGACCTGCGGATTGTGCCGGTACAGAAAATCTCGTCCGATGATGATTTTCTGATCGCTCATTGGAAAATACCTCCAGACCGTTACATCCCGAAGATCACCCACTTGTAGTCGTAGTGGTTCTCAAAGTCTCCGCATCTGTAGTCTCCCATCGATGGTTTTTCCTTAAAATATCCTTGGTTCGATGTGCAAACACAGCTTGCGAACCATGTCGTTGCTTACGAAGCTATGTGAAGCTCCTCCATCCAATAGTGCCGGTACCGTTCTGCGACTTCTACATCCTCATGGTTGAAATTTTACCAGTTGAACTTTGCGATCTCATAAACCCTTTGTGGTGATATGGGCCGCTCAGATGGGCAATCGTTTGGCGTAGATCGTTCCTCGCGGACAAGAGTTGCGCCTATCACTCCTGCCCTTTGCCGTTTCCCGACTCATTTTTTGTGTGACTCCCCCCCCCTTTGGCCTGCTATTTTCTCCGATAGTTTCGAGCGATGTACCCAACTTTTCCGTAGTTTTAGGAGGTTTGCGTATCTCTCTGGTCGACGGCATTTACTTCCATCGGAATCAAAGAGTTCGGTGACTGGTTTTTTCTATTCCCATGATAATTGTGGTTAGGAGGTCACCAGCCTTAGGATTCCTGGATCCAAGCGTCGTAGTCGGTGTTGTCGATCCTTTCTGCTACTACGATCATCTGCGGCAAGTCATTCTGGATGCCGAACATGGCGATCGCTCACCGGATATCTCGCTTGAGGCCATTGTTTTAGTGAAAACACAGTTCGTCGAGGGTGTTGTGTGCTCCGATGATGATCTCGCGGAATCTCCGCATGTACTCTGCCACGCTGGAGTGCTGACGTAGACGCTGGATCTTGTACCGTACGTTGGACTTCAAATTTAGTCATCCAAAGCATGTGAGCATTGAGCACAATAATTCGTTCCAGTCGGTTGGTGGCGTCAGTGCATCTTGCCACTGTCGGTTGATCTGCTCCAAGGGTAAAACGCCTACGGTCAGTGATGTGAGATGGGCATCGTGAGCCGTTGATGATGCTCCACCGGTCTCCTGCTGTGGTTGGATGGTCTTTAGGTCGGACCACCAACTTAACACCGTGCCACGCAAAAGTGCGGCCGCGAGGTCAATTTTCTTTTGTTCGTCGTTGACCCCAACAGCGGTGAAGTACACCTCCAAACTCGTCAGTCACATCCGAACCGTTGATCCTTTTGAGTTTGTAAAATGTAACGATTCTGGTGGAGCCGGATGAATTTTGAGTTCGCTCGAGAGCTGGGAATTTCTCTCGACAAGCACTGCTTTACGCTCGCTTGCGTTGTGAAGAGCCTCCATTGCAACGTTGAATTATTGGAGCAGATGGTCGTTGATCCCTTCGAGGACGGAGATCCTGTTCCCCAGTTCCTCGTTCATCCACGCCTGTCGTCCACTGCCACCTGTCGTTCCAGCTCTCATCGTCGAGGCTGTTGGTTGGGACGTCTGGTTTATCGCACTCTGATCCGTGACCGGATTGTTCGCCGAAGCCGTAGGATTTGTTCCAGATGCCGTAAAGCCTGCCACACCAGCATTCGTTGTCGCTTCAGGGTTCACGCGCATCGGCACATTTTGCTCCTCCATCGCCGAAGTCGTCGCCGAAGACCCGCTACTAGTCGTCGGTTGCACTTGCTCGCTTCATGTCGTAGTTGTGAAGTCTGCAAAGTCTTGGCATGTGAGATGCGCTGAAGACTTGTGCAAGGTAGTCCTCCCGATGGGTGAGGTAGTCAGATACCTTAGCTCCACCGCAGAGATGCAGCACCGGTAGCAACAGTGAGAGTCACAGCTGCCGTCGTATCCTAGGACTCGTTGCACTCGTTTTTTAGCAGTGACATCACCACGCACTTCCCACCACCTCACCGAGTGAGCTGTGAGAGTTACCAACTCCAGTAGCCAAGCCGAGCACCAGCAGCAGCAGCACCGGGTGACAGCAACAGCCTTGATCACCCAGCGATCATCGCTGTCAGCCCAGAGAACTCTCTAGCCCAGCCAGTTTCTACCCCTGTTCCCTCACACCCCACAGGCACCCATGATTCTATGCCTATGTCCACCAGTATTCCTCCCTCTGTGCGTGGTCCTGCCTCGACTCCTGCTACTATTGCCACACCCAGTCCTGTGTCTCCCATCATTTCACCAGCATCTCCTCACACTACATCACTTGCCCCTTTACCTCTGTCCGCACCAGATGTGGTCGTGCCTGTCTCTGAGCCTGAGGAGAGCCCCTTGAGCCCAAGTTACTTGCGTGAGCCCGGTGGTCGTCTTCGACCATCGATCTTCGGATTCCAGCAGGTGTCAGGTCCCGCACCCAGGCGCTCCACTCGAAGCGTCGCGAGTGGTGATCACAGCAAAAAAGGTCGTAGGCCTGAGTGTCCACATAGAACCCACAGAGGTACATCCGGCGTGCCCTACAGGGCACGATATGGTCACTCGCGAGTTTTGTACCGCTTGTGATGCAGCAGCTGACCTTGTGGTAGTCAGGCCCAGCTCTGAGGCATGTGCAGTTACCACTCAGAGCTCTCCCTCTATGGCGCCTAATCCGGGCACACTAAGGGAAACTCTCTCATCAGAGGATGCAGGCGCCTAGCGTGCTGCCTGCGAGGATGAGCTTCGTGCCATCCGAGAGCACGAAGTTTACGAGCTAGTCAACCTTCCACCTTGGAGGAGGGCTATTCAGGTCAAGTGGGTCTTTCGTAAGAAAGTGAAGCCGGATGGCTCACTCGAACGCCACAAGGCTTTCTTTGTCGTCAAGGGGTATTCTCAGATCGAGGGCTTTGATTATACGAACACCTTCACCCTTGTCGGCCGCATGACCTCAGCTCGCGCTTCGTTCGGTGTGGTGGCTTAGCATGACTAGGAACTGCACCAGATGGACGTGAACAATGTGATCGTCCATGGCTCTCTAGATGAAGTGGCCCAGCCACCAGACTTTGAGGATGGTGAAAAGGTCTGGCGCTTGCGCAAGTCCTTATATGGCCTCAAGAAGTCTCCTCGGTGCTGGAACTAGGAGATTAGTGGCACCCTGACTCGTGTGGGATATATAGAAAGCGAGGCAGATCCCTCTCTCTTTATCGGATGGAAGCCTGAGCCGTTCACCGCCATCCTGGTCTATGTGGATGACCTTCTGATCGCGTCTCCTTCCATGGAAGCTGTGAAGGAGGCCAAGGCGGTCCTCCACAGTGCCTATAGGATGAAGGATCTTGGACCTGCAGCGGTGTTTCTTGACATGGAGATTGTACGAGATTGCATATGTCGGAAACTTCTGCTGCATCAGGCCCAATACGCACGTGTTGTGGGGGAGCGCTTAAGTGACCTCCTTGGCACAGTGCCCACGGCCTCCACACCTCTTAAACCTGATGGATAGGATGCCCTTAACATGGACGATCCCACACAGCTGGGGGAGACAATGGATGTGACCTTGTACCTCTGCCTCATAGGATCTTTGATGTACCTGGCCACTACTATACGTCCTGACATCGCTTTTGCCATCAACCTCCTTGCACAGTTCTCACAGGCTCCACGTGCTAGAGCCCATCATGCGGCTGTGCGAGTGGGGGGATACGTGGTCTCCACACTGTACCTTGGACTCTGTTTTTGCCGGCAGTGTTCGATGGTTCTTGACGACTACACCGCCAGCGACTCGGCCTGGATTTTAGATGGATGCAGTCGCACTGCATACGTGTTGCTGCTCAGTGGTACCGCTGTGTCCGGGCGCAGCGGGAAGCAGGGTTGCATTGAACGTAGCTCGTTGGAGGCAGAGTATGTTGCTCTGGGTGCAGGGGCTACTGAGACAGTGTGGCTACAACGCCTATTCCTTGAGCTAGGTCAGTCAGTGCCCGCCATTGTGCTTTGCTGTGACAACTAGAGTGCTCTAGCCATTTTAGAGAACTCTTTCATCTTTCATGCTTACACAAAGCACATTGCGGTTGAGCATCACTTCGTGCGTGACCTGGTGAAGCGACACGTGATCTCCGTCATATGGGTCAACACTGACATGCAGCGTGCTGATTTCTTGACAAAGGCACTGGCACGCGACAAGTTTCTGGTGGCCATTCGGTCTCTTGGGCTTCGCCCCTAGCCTGAGAGTGGTTGAGCGCGGGGTGTGTCTATGTCTGTGTCACGACTATTTCTGCACTCGTTGTTCCACTTGTTTCAGTGTTGCACGTGAATGGACATGCTTGCCATCAAGTCATGGGGGAGTGTTGTGATTTGTGACGTTCTTGTCGATCTGTACAATTTTACTATGAATACTCGGCCGTATCCATGCCCGTGCAGATCCGTGATGCGCACCCAGGTGGCGTCGATGCGTAGTTTGGTGATGGAGCACCTACTCGGAGCTGGCCGACGACCGTCCCAGAGTCCACGATGTTGTTTGGGACCTTCTGCAATTTTCCTACTGCCTGTAGGATTTTGTCGGTGGACTGGCCGTGGGCCGGATTAGTATGTTATGCATTGTGTGTCCATCGTTTGATACCGGATGCATGCATGTGACTAGTCATAATGTCCGGCTTGAGATCCTGCACGTTTAGGTTCAGACGACATAGTGTTTGGTGTTGTCTACGCAGAGTTACGCCTAAAACAATGTCTTTGGGCCGGTTTTAGGTCAGACCTTGCCATGCCGCGTGCGACACCCGCCATGCGCCGCGGCAGGTATTTATGCTGTGGACCTGTCATTTGTTCACTCTCTCTGCAAATGCTATTGAAGAATTCTGACACTTCGCCTTGTGTCTCCTAGCCAAACCCTTGCCGTTGTGTGTACAACCTGTGATTGTCGTCACCGCCTGACCAAGGCACTGACGCCTAGTCAGCGGCTACCGTAATGTCTCTTACGTTCGAATAAAACAATTATTTTCCTTCGACTATTCAGGCACACAATTGACTATATTGTCATGGACGAATCACTCTGGAAATTACCAAATCCCAGATTTTCTACACACAGTTTCATGTTCCACGTGCAGCCTCCCAGGGACTGCGTGCGGATCGTCGAATTCCCACGTTGCACGCGAAACCCCCCTGAGCCTACGCACGGACGTGGCCAAAATCGAGCATCGGAATGCCGTCCGATGCATGGAGTCCCTTCCGGACATCGCACTTGGCCGTCCAAAAGGGGTAGGCAAGCTGCGACGCGAGCTGCGAGCTCGCTTCGCAACTCGCCCGTAAGACTTCGTTCCTAGTTGTTCGAACTTTGAAGACTCGACAGCCGTACTTCTGGAGGTACACCAAGGAGGTGAACAACAGTTCGACCAAAAGAAAAAACCAAAATAACTGTAATGGCCTTGGACGAAACAGGTCCAAAATTACATGGCCATAAATTATAGTCGAATATAACTATCACTTAAATGGGTTCTAAAAAATAGGCGAATATAAAAGACAGTACGGTATGTTGCTAGGAAGCTTCTATGCATCTTCTCAGTGATGAGTTATGAATGAAGCATAGTCGGGGTCGTTGGGTCAAATGTCGAGCGATGCGTGCGAAGTCGCGTCGCAAGTGGTCGGATTCGAGAAAGGCCGCCGAGAAGTCAGGGGTCTTCGAGAATTGACGATGAAGATGGACGATGCATCTTTACAAATCCCGATTCGTCGAGAGTCGTTGAGAAGTCGACCGAACGGCCGTGACACTTCTGTTCGTAGGTTCGCGAGAATGGTGGAAGCTATTGGAAGGTTCGAAAATATCCACTGGGGGCACGGCAGTTGGCCAGTTTACCCTCAATCGTCAGAGTGAACATTGCGGTCCCCGCGACGCGATGGGCTGTTTGTGTGATAACAGAAATGCCCACTCTAGAAGATAAGGGACTCGTGTATGTCTGGTACGTAACAACCTAGATCACGATAAAGAAGATTTTCTCGATTTAACAGTTCACCTCAACAATCGTCATGAAAAGGTCACACGCATGCATCCGTGGATGTTGCGCTTCGATAGTCGGTGTTTCCGATTGACAAGGACATGCTACAGCATTGGGGACAACCAAAAATAGGCGGGCGCGACCGCGTGTAACGGATTCGATGGAATCCTTGGCTGACTAGGCCAAAACCGCGGTGCTTGAGGGTCTCAGACCTTCAAGCCATCTCGTCTAACCGCCCATAGTTCCAGGTGACCCCGCTCGAGCCACGTGCCTCCTTCGACCGGTCGGCGTGGCAGTGCAACGCTACACTCCCCCCCCCCCTCTCTATGAGTGAGAGCCGCCTCAGCATCTCCGGTAATCCCGATGTGGGATTCGATCCCAGGAGCCTTGATACCAATGTAACGGATTCGGAGGAATCCTTGGCCGACTAGGCCAAAACCGCGGTGCTTGAGGGTCTCTGACCCTCAAGCCATCCCGTCTAACCGCGCACAGTCCCAGGTATCCCCGCTCGAACCACGTGGCTCCTTCGACCGGTCGGCGTGGCACTCCCACGCTACACCCCGCATGAAGAGTGGGGTCAAAATAGGCACGTGAGATAGTTTTATCCTATGTGTAAATTCAAGAAACGAAACACATTGTGAGCCTTAAGATTTATGAAAATCACCCCATTCATGGAGTTTAAGGACTTTTTCATGTTACAGATGTAATACTCAGTGTTCTTGAGACCTCAAACAATAATAAATCCATTATTTTTAAAACGAAGTTCTTAGGTTTATGTTTGAGCAAATTCAGCAATTAGTTTTAAAGTTTATGAAGAGCATACTTTCAACCGAGTCATATGAGGTCTTTACTGCCTTGAAAAGCCTTACTTTAGACACTTCGCCATCCGTTCTGCTGCCGCGGCAAGACCGTTGCGTAAGCGGGACATTTCCAAAACAAGCGCCGCGTTTCGGGAATTGGCGCGAAGTAGCGGAATGTTGATGGGTCGGGAAAGTGTGCAGAAAATATGTTTCCAGAAAAATTGAACATTGATTCTAGGTCTGCAAAAGAGATGTCGAGGATTCTCAGAAGGAAGGGGGTTCGACGTGCACACGAGCTGAATCGCCTTCCTGATCGGGCTCTATTGTTTAGTATACATTTCGGCATGAAATCGAATATGTATGCACATCAGCAAGCGTGCCGGGGACGCGGGGCGGTGGGCAACAATGATGGGGCTAGCCAGGGCAAGGAGTGCACGAGCGCGGCCACCAACGACGTAGGAGTCGATTTCGGCTTTCCGTCCGGACAAGGCGGAATTGTATTCGCTTGAGCGTCCATCCTGCTTTGCTACCTCTTTCCTCATCCCGCGTCTGGCAGTAAGGGAAGGTCTACCATCCTGAACGTTAGCGAATTTGTGCGGCCATGCAGCTTCAATAAATTCACCACCCCGTGCTTCATCTGCCCAACGCCGCGATGACATGCAGGTTCAGCTTGGTGCTATTGCTTGCTTGACATCGCGTAGCCTGTCAAGAGCAATTTGCTACTCCACAACGCGCGCGCATCCTACCGGGTTGCGATCGCATTCCTCGAGGGCTGGAGTCCGTCCCAGGTAGCCGTGCTGACTTCTTGCAGGTTAAGCTTTCTTCCATCACCAGCGGTTTGCTGGAATCTTCCGACCCGGCCATCATGGACATCTACAAGACCAAGGCCGGGAGCCGCGAGGCACTCCTTGCTGCTATCGCGCGGAAGCGTGAGAAGGCTGCCTCGTCCTCACGCAGAAGCGACTCCAATGAGCAAGGAAGCGGCAGCAGTGTCGCCAATGGAAGTGGCAGCCGGTCCGATGGGCCGGCTTCATCCGGCGAGACAGAACGTTTCATGAATCCAGCTCCAAGTCACAGGCGACAGCCGTGCTCGTCCGAGCATGGAGAGGAGTCAGAGGGGAGCCCATCTGAAAGGAGCGAGAGCTCAAAGGAGAGCTACGGTAGCGCTGTGGCCAGCGAGAGCGACGATAACGCTGATTATGCCGATAGTCAGCAGGTCGGTCGTGTGAAGCCTGGGACCTTCCGGGGGAAGGCACCATCTTTAAGGGAGGCTTCCAACCTGCCGACGGAGCTCGCACTCGGTCTGGAGAAGTTGTCGTTGAGGCAAGGCGCGGAGAAGGTCGGAAAATACGGGAAGGGTGCAGCTGAAACAGCCAACACACCTTCGGAGACGGAGGAGGTCGAGTCGTACGGAGGAGGTGACTTCTGCAGCGCCTCGGATGGTCTCTCTGCTGGTTCTGTGCACGGGCCTGTAAAGACTGCTCGTTCTCTGGCGGACAATGGCGAAGTTACGTCAAAGGCCTCACACGGCATTGAGGTTGACGAAAGGAAGAAGGAGGGGGAGGAAAAGGAACAGGTCAAAGGGGGGGACGAGGAGGATGAGGATGAGGTGGAAGAAGCCGTGGAGGTGAACAAGGACAAGTCTGTCTCGCCGATGGCCAGGGAGGATTTCTGCCTTGGAAAAGATGGCAGGTTCAGGCTGCCCTGGAACATGGCGGTCGGACTCTACCCGCATCAGAAAGAGGGACTAGAATGGTTGTGGCGTCTCCACGAGGAGGGTCGCGGTGGAATCTTGGGAGACGACATGGGACTGGGAAAAACAAGACAGGTAAGGTGCATCACTTCTTGAAAATGCACACTGAGCCAGCAATGTGTAGAGCCTGGGTCTCGTAAACCAGCCGTAAGATGGAACGCGCTTGCTGCTGTGATGATTCCGCTTTTTTGGTGTGAGCGCATCTAAGTAGCCTAAGTCTTGTCAGAATCGGTTGAGTCTGGCCTGCATGAATCCTGCCTCTTCTGTCAACGTGACATGTTTTACCGTGCCATGCAGATTGCAACCTTCCTTGCTGGATTGTTTCGCTCCAATCTCGCATCTTCTTCGCTGCTAGTGGTCCCAACAACACTCCTCCCTCAGTGGCACTTGGAGTTCAAGTCAGTTGGCATCACCAACTGCCAAGAGTAAGCACGTTCCCAAGACGAATGCTCAGTGTCAACCGCCATGGTACTCGTCACTACACGGCGTCTTATTTTCAGGCTGCACAATTTAGCATTCACTCCGTCACTCCGTTGTGCTATCTTGCAGGTTCTCATCCTCCCTGTCAGTTGCCCGTCGTGGCCGGTTTCTGGAGGAGTTTTTTCAGAGCAGCGCGAGTGGGGTCATGTTGACGACTTATGAGATGGTTCAAGGCATCCCTCCCGATCGCATCACATGGGATTATGTTGTTCTGGATGAGGTACGTGTCTGAAATGATGGAGCAAGATGTTCCGAGACTTTACACGACAAGTCCCCCCTCTCAGCGTAGACTTTCTGTGTATGTCTTCATTGGTGCCATGGGATTCTTACATCATTATCCTGCTCCGCCACTTGTCTCTTATCTCAGGGCCACCTAGCAAAAAATCCGAGCACAAAGAGGTTTACTCAGCTCAAGGCTCTCTCCTTTGATCATTGCATCCTTCTGACTGGGACGCCTATCCAGAACGCTCTCAAGGTGAGCAACTGCTTTTTTACAACTGGTTCGGTAAGTCAGGTCATTGAGGAAGCTGAAGCAGTAGGGAAAAGGACTCTGTGATGACCTGGGCCATGGGTGGCTCTGGAAAACTTGAAATAAGAGCGCTGGGGCGCTGGCTTTACTACAACATAGCTTTGACCTCAGTTGTGAAGTGCCTGTTGCTGAATTACTGACGTGGCTAACCAGAGGGCACTGAACCATTCACAGCTGCCTGCCGAGATGCATTAGGAGATTCATCAGCTCATCTCAGGTTCCAGCACGCATTCAAGTTCCCTTCTTGGTGTTCATCAAGTTGTCCTTCTCCTTGGTTCATCCCTTCTTTCAGGAGCTGTGGGCCCTCTTTGACCTCTGCTGCACAGGACTGCTTGGAGACTATAAGGAGTGAGTGTCTGTGTAAACTACAACCATTTTACTGCGCTCTCCCTCCATAAGCAGACTGCCTCTCCTGGCATCCCCATCCACCTTCTGGTGGTGCCCTTTCAGTCAACAGCCCCTTGTGTGTTCTCACAAGCCTGGGTGTTCTCTTACAGATTTCGCAAGACATATGAAGTGAAGATCGTGAAGGGCAGTGACAAGGATGCCACTGTGCGCGAGAAGCAAGAGGGCAACAAGGCATCACAAGTGAGATCACAATTAATGAAGCACAGATTGGATCTCAGAGCATAGTCTGGAAAGTTTCGTCATGTGGATTTTTCAAAGTTTTGTTTCGCACGGTGTTGAAAGGATTGCTTTTCTCTTTTCACAGAGTATCTTGCAATTTTTTATTTTCCGGCTGTTTGCATGATGTGAAGGCTTCATCGTCTCTTTGGCGACGATGAAGCCGATGATGCAATTTTGGTCAGCCCCAACATACTTTTTCATTCAATGGCTTCAACTGCTGCCACAGGACCCCGTTCTTTGTCTGACACTTACTGTGGGGCAAGATGTCCTGTCTGACTTCTGGTTCTCATGCTGCGAGCGGCACTGCAGGCTTTGAAGGCCAAGATTGAGCCTTACATGCTGCGTAGGATGAAGCGCGACATCTTCCCTTCCCGCAGGAACAAAGGAGGAGTGCAGCCAGTGCACCTTCCAGGAATGCCACCGCCGCTGCCTCACAAGAATGATCTCATAGTGTGGTTGCAGATTACGAACCGCCAGGTGTGTTTGGCACTTGTCCTTATTGGAAAACGTCAGGATAGCCAGGAAGTTTGCGGGCTTCCGGACTGGTTCGAACACCCAGCAGAGACTTGCAGTTCGGTGGACATAGGGTAAACGGGAGGGGCACAGGAGAGCCAGCAGGAGATGGCCGTCATGAATCAGATGCATAGGAGGAGCATGATGCTGTTTTTGGTCTTTTTAATGACTATGAGGATGAGAAAATGGATGGGAAATGGCTATTGGGAGCAGGTGGATGAACTGGACATGAAGATTCATGACGGATTCTGGGGCAAAAATTAGTTGTTTCTATTGTCTCTCTCTTTTCCCATGCAGAAGCAATTGTACGAGACATTCATCAACTCACCGCTGGTCAAGGAGCTCAGGGAGGGTGCTGAAGAACACAAGAAGGGCAGAGCCTTCCTTGCTATCCAGGTGAGGGCTGGACAAAACGTTTTGAAAGAGATGACAGCTGGGTTACTGCTGCCACTGCTGTTTCTGTTGGTGCAATCTTTTGAAGAAGCTGAGTGCTGAATTTACCACAAGGATATACTGAACAGGGTGTAACCAACCTGTCATGCCCAGTACAAGGACATGAACAGGGACATCAGAGCCGCAACCGGATGTACTTTGCACGGACCTGCCCTTTTGGGCATCAGATTGGCGTGCACCTCCTCATATGCCAGCCAACAGGCTCTGTACGGCATGGCTAGGCAGACCCTTACAGCCATGCACAATCTTGTTTTTTCTGTTGACGTAACTTCAGAAGATGAAGCTGAGCAGACAATCAATAATGAAGAATACAGTGTATGGTAGTCCTTCCTCAGTGCAGACAACGAATAACTTATGCTTCTTGCTCGGCTGTTTTCTCGTGGAAAAAGGCTAGTTGTGTGCTAGTCTTGCTCCAGAACCATCACAGACATGGTTCATTCTTTCGGTCCTGTGTGATTGCTTCTGCAGATGCTGAAGTGCATCTGCGATCATCCTTGCTTGCTGTCGGAGAATGCGATCAGCGACATTCGTGAAGCTTTGGAAGCTGGCATTGAGGGCACTGGGAGTGCAGCTAACAAGGAGGAGGCGCAGCGTGCCATGAGCACATTACAGAAGTTCCTTGACAAGCCCGAGTTCATCAATGATCCTAGGGCCTCGTGCAAGATCAGATTCCTTGCCCATCTTCTGGTGAGAACTCAAAATGCCAACGTGGAAATTCTGTCCTGTGAAGGCGGGGTAGGGGGATGTGTGCTTGGATTCAATGAATAGTGGAAAATGAAGCAGTGTTGGAAAGGGGTATCCATCATTTTCCTAGTTGTTCCTGAGACGGAGTCGTCACGAACCATGGACATGTGTTGTCGCTCTTGCCCATTCAATAGCCAGATATTTGAGAGCAATCAACAGTTGGAAGTAAACCATCTGTATCCCCATGGCCTGCTAATAGTGCCTTCTGTAACTGCAGCCCAACATTGTGTTGGAGGGCCACCGTGTGCTCATTTTCTCACAGACCAAGATGATGCTTTCTCAAGCAGAGGTAAGGGGCTCCTTCAGTATATCTGTCGCAGTGATGTACTTCTGCCAACTTACATGCTGCATGTTCCACATTTGAATGATGCTGGAGCAATCCTGCCAAACTTTTCCGTTCCAGGTCATCTTGAAGAAGCTAAAGATTGACTTCCTGCGGATTGACGGCGACGTCCGTCCAGACACCAGGGAGCAACGTGTGCAGGTGAGCCCTGTGACTTTGACAATCAAGCTGACATGAATCTCCATTGGCTACCAGAACATTTGGTGCAGCTATGTGCTGTGCTGAGGGATTGGTCTGCCACTGCTTTTCTGCAGCAGTGATGACCAGTGAAAGCTGAAGCTCAAGCTGATTTATTTTTTTCTTCTGCTTTGTGGGTTGGTTGCAGCAATTCCAACAAGGCAACAAAGCACCGGTGTTCCTGTTGACTACCAAGGTCGGAGGGGTGGGTCTTACTCTGCACAGTGCAGACCGCGTGGTCATCCTGGACCCTAGCTGGAACCCCAGGTAGGCTTCAAAGTTGTTTTTCATGGGTCCAAGGCTGCGGTCTTGGGCCCACGCAAAGGAATTGATCCTTGATTATAGTTCTAGTCTCATAAGGCAAGTAGTTGTTGCCTCATGATGAGCCTGATGTAACCATCTTTGCAGTCATCAGTTCAAGCTTTGTCACAGTGGGTACACCGATCATCTCAAGCAGCTTTGTCCTGGAACTCCTGCAAGAATGCGTAGTGGGTTTTTTTTTGCCTACCTGATGGTGGTGATTGCAGCACCGACAACCAGAGCGTGGACCGTGCATATCGCATTGGCCAGCGAAACGATGTTGTTGTGTACCGCCTCATAACAGCTGGAACTGTGGAAGAGAAGATCTATGGAAAGCAGGTGTGCATGAGCTTTTTGGTTTTTGGCTTCTGATGCAACACCTTTTTGTTTACATGGCAGCAAATTTGGGAGCTGTCGCCGTCATTGATAGTGCAAGGTTGGCCAGGGGATTGCGCCGAGTCTGTACATGACCTGCATCATTTTGGAAATCGCTGCACATGCAACTGCAAAGCTTGTTCTTTCACTGTCAATGTCCTCATTGCATCACACCATCATCCTGACTGAATGACTTCCATAATGTTAGAGTGATGCTGCAGAACTTGAACTTGGGACGAGCTTAACTGGTGCATGGATGGTGTGTCTGGTCTGCTGCATGTATTGGCAATGTGTTGGTGAGTTGGAGAATTTGGGGGCACAGGTATTGAAGGATCGCATTGTGCGGTCAGCAACAGCGAAGGAGACAAATGACCTTCGTTACTTCAACTCATACGAGCTGTCCACTCTCTTTGAGCTTTCTCAGTACGGGTTCTCCCGCTCGGAGACAATGGAGAAGCTTGCTGAACTGCACAAGCCTGAATCCGTGATGTGAGTCATTTAGGAGGACCCATGGGTTTCACCTCATGGGGCCTGGATGGGTGTTTTGAGGGATGTATTGTCCTACACATGCACTTCTGAATCCTGCACGTTTCTTGTCACAGTAACTTGGTGAATGAATGGTTCCCTGAAATATTCAGCTTTCTCAAGTGCGAAGAGTGGATCCTGTGGAGAGTCTTTGCTCCTGCTCGTCAGCAGAGAGTGTCCTGCACATTGCATAATTCTGCCTTCTTTTCTGAGAGTGATAGATTTGTGCTGTCTCCAAACTGACCCGAGTTGCAGCTGAAGGTGATGCTAAGGGTGGTGTGGGGTGTGCTATATTTGCTGGCTGGCTGAACCTAAGGTGATTTTATCATTGCATTCATAATGGCAGGACTGAGGAGCTTGGCAAGCACATTTCTGCACTGACAGAGCCCGAGTTCATTCTGGGTGTTAGCCACCATGATCTCCTCTACAGCAAGGAGGATGAGGCTCTCCCTGAAATGCCACAAGATGAGGACGCAGCGAGCGCTCGTCCTCCAAAGTATGTCACGATTGGACACGGCCCATACCCTTGTCTGTTGACCATCAGATGTCTTCTCTCTTCCCGCCTTCGTGAGATAGCCAAGAATGTGCAATGCCGCCAGGCTGCTACAGCTTGCATGGATCAATGAGTTCACTCATGGTTGTTCACACTGGATTCTGGGTGCAGGCAATTCCCGGGGGCTCAGGCCCAGGCACATACTCGCAGGCCATTGGCACCAACGCAAGGGGGTCACTGGCAAGGCATCAATGCAGGAAGCAACACGTAAGTGCTATCATTACTGGCATGTATTGCCCGGTTGTGTTCCTGGTCTTAAGAGTTGGGGAGCTTTAATGGTGGCTAAGTTCAGGGAATCACTGGACACAACATTGGTCCTGATTTGACCCTATACTGTGGCTCCCACGGATGGCAACGGGATAAATTTTGGTACATATTTCTCCCCCTTGAGATTTGGTGTATTCTGTTGACTGGGACCTATGCAGGGCACCAGGCATTTTGCTCGCAGCCCAGAAAGGCATTCCCCAGCCGTATGAGTCAATGGAGTATGAGAGGAACCGTGCTGCAGAGGCAGTGCGTTGGGCCAAAAAGGGACACAGCGAACTGCTGGAGCGCATTGCGCGGCAGGAAAAGCTGCTTACCAAGGTACGTGCTGGAGTATTACTGAGCTTCCTTTCTTGCTTTGTATCAAATGATGGCAAGCAAACATTGCCTATCATTGCCACTGGGCGGGGGAATTTCCTTAAGACCAAAGCTTTTGACTGTGGTTCCTAAATCTGAGGAGTGTTGTTGCTAGCGGTTCATAGCACGTGTGGCGTATTCCTATTGCTTGCCACGACCTGTTTGCTGTGTTATTGCAAAACATTGCAAAGACATTTGGCCATGGTGGCAAGGGGGGGGGGACGGGTTATCCACCCAAGGTGCGCAGCCTGCATCTGCGTGTGACACCTTGCAACAGAAACCCAGACAGGTATCCCAAGCAGACATCTTCTGGCTGACTTTTTGAAAAGTGGTCAGAAGCTTGGTAATGATATTTTGCGTTTTGGAAACATGGAGCATGTTTCAACCAATGTGCCTCTTTTGTATGATGTGGTTGCAGGGCAATCTGTCACTGCCTGACGGGGGTGCCCTGGTGCGGAGGAAGATTGAGAGCCTTACTGCTGAGGCCCAAGTGGCAGCAGAGAATCTCCGGCGGGCGGAACAAGATTTGGCCAAGCTGTCTCTGAGCCCTGCCCAGTTGCGACAAGAACAGCTGCAGCCTATTGGTCCACAGTGAAGTGCTGCAGGAACGGATCCATCTGCAACATTCATCAACTTATTTGCGCAGTAGCAGGCCACAATTCTGGTGGATAATCATGGGCACGTTGCCAACATTTGATGGCAAAATAATGAAAGGTTAAGCTTTAGAAGAGGAGCTGAACAGGAGTGTGCATCAATGCACCACTTTTTTTGTTTTTGATGCGATGTGGCAACATGATAGAGAATTTTCATATAATTTTTTTCTATGAAGGAAAGCTGGAACATAAGGAGAAATCTGATAACTAAGATAATTGAAAATCATCTTGAAAATCTGGAACAAAAGGAGCCCAATCACCAACCCCACATAAGATGCGTTTGGGCAGTTTTCTGGTGAAACATGTGCAATTTCTTTATATCTGAGTTGGATATAACCGCAGGTGGACTTGAGTTGAGTAACGTAAGCATCTTTCCATTGTTGGGAGACTGTGCCAAATTTTGATACAATTTCAGTCTTGGTGGTGTACACAGTCTTCTTAGTGTAGGTAGCCACAAGTACTATGCTAGCAAGCAAGTGAGTGGCAAGCAATGAAGCACGCCATGGATCGGGGAACGCTCAAGACTAGGAAACGTGGAAGTAGTGGAAGTAGAAGACACAACTTCACGAGAGTGAGAAGTGAGCGAGGTGGTGAGAGCCAGTTGACCGGGCCACCCACGCGAGACACTCATCGTGGGGCCCGGCCGCCACCCAGGGATCGAACCCGACCCTGGAACGAGCGAGCTCCAGGCGGTTTCTCACACGCCGGCACAAGCCGGACGTGTGGTCCCGAGGGATCAGCAACCTGGTTCACCACTCTAGGAACATGCAAGTATTCAATCAACTAACAAGCATGCAATCCCACAAGTTGTATCCCCATTTTGGCACGTGAGGTTATTACTCGACTAAGGCCTGTGACAAGGCTGGTGCTGAAGCCACCACTTGGCAGCTTGATGGAGGCACCTCCACTGTGCACTTCATGCTGCACCGCAGTCTTGCACCAGGGAGCCTTAATCCAATTCAATCACCTGCAATGGTGAGGTGTGTGCATGAATGGAGACAAGAGGGCACTTGCGTGTGTTTGTGACAATAACCAACACTCCCCCATGACCCACAGACGAACAGGCCTCACACACACAGAACATAGAACGAGATGAACATCACAGGATTCACATCAACCGGCGGCATCACGAGAGCGCAGCAAGCCAACAGCATGCACTGCCGCCTTGAACATTCCACTGCTGAGCGCTTTGGTGAGAAAGTCTGCACGCTGTTGACGAGTGTCGGCCCAGACAACCTGAACTTCACCAGCGGCAATGCGCTCGCGTACAAAGTGATGCTCAATGTTGATGTGCTTAGTGCGAGAGTGATGCATGCCATCGTGCTCAGCAATCGCCTTTGCACTCTGGTTGTCACAGCGCAGGGTGATGCAATGAATGGGAACACGCAGCTGCTGCAACAGGCGGGACAGCGAAACACTCTCACACGTACCTGCACCCAGTGCCACATACTTTGCTTCACTGGAGCTCCTGGCAACACTGAGAAACTGCTAGGAAGCTTCCTAGCCTTGCTGCTGCTGACGTGGCGACACTGTCCAGTCAGCTGACGCACTAGCAAGCAGGCAGGTGCAAGAAACAGCAAGGATCAGGCTAGGGAGACGCGCAAAGTCTCATAAGCTTCAATAGCTTAGTAAATGCAGAGAGAGATGACAACTGACAGGTCCAGGGCATAAATACCTGCCGCGGCGCACGGCGGGTGTCGCACGCGGCAGTCCAAGAGCTGTCCTAAAACCGGCCCAAAACCACTGTTTTGGCCGTAACTCTGCGCACACATGTCAGAATCCTACGCCGTCTGAACCTAGACGTGCAGAATCAAAAGACGCACGCAACGACTGGTCACATGCATGCATCCATCAACCGACAGCGAGTATATAATGCAAAAACATGCAAATGGGCCTCATGCCTAGTCCGCCGAAAGGCGCCTGCAAGACGTAGAAGGCACAGCAAGGAGTACCGGTGACATCTGGGGCTCTGGAACAGTGGTCGGTCAGCTCCAGACGGGTAGTCCGCCGCCTGTCGTCGCGCCGGTGTCACCAGGGCCGCCTGCCTCAGGGATCTGNACGAGTATGGACACGGCCGAGTGGTCACAGTAAACTGTACAGGAACGGCACAAAGCACAACACTCCCCCATGACCCGATGGTACGCATGTCCATACGCGTGCAGCACTGGTACAACCACATAGTGAGTGACACAGACAGATGAGACGGCAACGTGCATCCCACACTCAACCACTGTCACGCACGGGGCGAAGCCCAACAGAACGAATGGCCACCAGGAACGTTCCGCGTGCAAGTGCCTTCGTCAAGAAATCAGCTCGTTGCAAGTCAGTGCCAACCCACATGATGGAGATCACGCGTCGCTCCACCAGATCACGAACGAAGTGATGCTCAACCGCAATGTGCTTTGTGCGAGCATGAAAAACACCAGAGTTCTCCGCAATGGCGAGAGCACTCTGGTTGTCGCAACGCAGCACAATGGCGGGTACTGACTGCCCAAGCTCAAGAAACAAGCGCTGCAGCCAAACTGCCTCAGCAGCCCCTGCCCCCAAAGCCACATACTCTGCCTCCGATGAGCTACGTGCGATGCAGCCCTGCTTCCCGCTTTGCCAAGACAAAGCGGTACCACCGAGCAGAAACACATAGCCAGTGCGACTGCGCCCGTCAGGACTCCAAGCCCAGTCGCTGTCAGTGTAGCCGTCAAGGACCACCGAACACTGCCGACGAAAGCAGATTCCAAGATACAGCGTGGAAACCACGTACCGTACCACTCGCACAGCCGCGTGAAGAGCTCTCGCACGTGGAGCCTGCGAGAACTGGGCGAGGAGGTTGACGGCGAACGCGATGTCGGGACGCGTGGTCGTGGCCTGGTACAGCAGAGATCCGATAAGACGGAGGTACAAGGTCACGTCCACTGTCTCCCCCAGCTGTGTAGGGTCATCCACCTTCAGGGCATCCTGCCCATCAGGTGTGATGGGTGTGGAAGCAGTGGGCACTACACCAAGGAGATCGCTAAAGCGCTCCCCCACGACTCGTGCATATCGGGCCTGATGCAGCAGCAGTGTTCGATGTCTGCGATCACGTACAATCTCCATACCGAGAAGCACCGATGCAGGACCGAGGTCCTTCATCCTATAGGCGGTCTGCAAGACAGCCTTGGCCTCCTTCACGGCCTCCAGGGACGGAGACGCAATCAGAAGGTCATCAACATAGACCAGGATGGCGGTGAGACGCTCGGGTGTCGGCAGGATGAACAGCGAGGGGTCAGCCTCGCTCTGTACGTATCCTGCACGNGTGATCTCCCGGTTCCAACACCGTGGAGACTGCTTGAGGCCGTACAAGGACTTGCGCAAGCGCCAGACCTTGTCACCGTCCTCAAAGCCTGGTGGTTGAGCCACGTAGATCTCCTCATCCAGAGAGCCATGGAGGAACGCGTTGTTCACATCCATCTGGTGTAGTTCCCAGTCATGCTGAGCTACTACACCGAACAGAGCTCGAGCGGAGGTCATGCGGCCGACAGGGGCAAAGGTGTCAGTGTAGTCAACTCCCTTAATCTGAGAGAACCCCTTGACGACCAACCGGGCCTTGTAGCGTTCCAGTGAGCCATCAGGCTTCACCTTCTTGCGAAAGACCCACTTGACCTGAATCGCCTTCCTCCCCGGGGGAAGATCGACCAGCTCATAGACTCCGTGCTCTCGGATAGCGCGAAGCTCATCCTCGCAAGCAGCTCGCCAGGCATCAGAATCCTGCGATGAGAGAGCCTCCCTCAATGTGCCCGGATCAGGGGCCAGAGAGGGGGAACTCTGCGTGGCAAGTGCAGACGACAGTGTCAGGCCTGACAGCCACGAGGTCAGCTGCTGCGTCACAGGCGATATGGAACTCGCGAGTGACCAGATCGTGCCCGATGGGGCACGCTGGGTGTACCTCTGAAAGCTCAGTACGGGCACTCAGGCCTAGGGCCTTTGTGCCTGGATCACCGCTCGCGATGCTGCGAGTGGGGTGCAGGGTCCGGGACCCGACACCCGCTGAGCTCCGGAATCCAGTGGTCGAAGGCGACCACCGGGCTCACGAGAGTAACCGGAGGTCAAGGGACACGCAGCAGGCGCATAGACGGGCACGTCCACAGGGTTAGGGACAACCGCAGCAGGTGAGGACTGAGACGAGGCAGCCGGGGATGCCGTGCGAGGAGACGAGTGTGTGGGGGACCCAGAGCTGGGGGTGCCAGCGGATAAGGCCGGCCCGGACACTGAAAGAGTGTCAGTCAAAGCAGGGACAGGCGTGGGCTGGACTGGGTCAGACGCCTGAGCAGGGGTGCTAGCAGGGACAGGTGGTGATGCAGGAGGAGGCGTGAGGGCCGTGGTGCCTGTAGGGTGTGAAGTGGGCAGCACAGGCGATATCTCTGGGCCAACGGCAATAACAGCCGGGTCGTCAAGTGCTGGAGACCGAGAGGGGGCTCGAGCGGACCCATCAGCCTGGCGACCAGTGGTCGACGGCGGAGAAATCTCCCCCATCCGCCGAGAACCCTCACAGGAAGGGACGTGGGCGGCAGAGAGGGCTGTGATGGAAGTCAGATCACGGTAAGTGAGTGACTCAAAAAACAGCGCGTC
>SZWC01002216.1:152719-192742 GCA_023375785.1 Penium margaritaceum
GGAGAGAGCGGCCACACTCGCGCTCCGCAAGGACAAGCCAGTCCTGGATGGCGTGGGCGACATCGCTCTTCTGCCGAAGGCAGAAGACCCAGCGGTAGCGAGAATAGTCGTCAGTGAGGGTGAGGACGTAGCGACCATGCTCGCCGACGGACTCGGTGGGGAGAGGACCCATGATGTCCGAATGGACAAGGTCGAGGGGGGCGGACACACGGGAGGAAGACAAGGGATACGTGGACCGGTGAATCTTCCCCTGAGCGTAGTCAATGCACTCAGTTTGGCACGGGAGGGGAAAAGTCTCCGGGTCAAGGCCCTTGGCCGGCTGGGTGCGGAGCATGCTGTGTACAGCGGTAGAGTGGACATGGCAGAGGCGGCAGTGCAAGAGGCGAGTGTGCTGAGGAGAAAGCATATTGGTGACAAACACATGGCCTGTGGCGGCCGACGGGGAGGAGACGGAAGGAGAGGAGGAGAGGCGAGGTACATGCCACAGGTTGCCACGGGTAGTGGCGTGCAGTACAACAAGGCCAGACGGACGCAACGACACAGTGCCAACACCACGCGAGTGCACAATGTCCATGCTCATGCGGTCAAGGGCAGTGACAGACAGAAGGTTGAGCTGAAGACTAGGGACGAAGAGGACATCGGTTTGAAAGACGTCACCGGAGGGACCAAGGAAACGAACGACGCCAACACCACGGACATGCAACACGTGGCCAGAGCCTGTCCGAAGACCGGAAACATCACCTTTAAGACCGAGCATAATAAAGGCCTCACGATAGGCCGTCATGTGATGCGTGGCCCCAAAGTCGATGATCCAGGTCTCAGCAGGGTCCTGGACCGGGGTCGTAAGATCACTAACGGTCACATGAAAGCAAGCAAGGGACGCGGACGCGGTGGAAGGAGGTGCGAATCGAGACTGCCAATCATCAAGCCAAGTAACGTCATCCTGGGAGGGGGTAGCGGAGACCATGAGAGACGACGAGACAGACAAGGAAACGGGGCACGACTGTAGCTCAGTCTCAGTCATGCAGGGCTAGACAGAGGAGCAGGAGGTGATGCAACTCGCACTTCCCTGGGGAGGAGGGCGAGGCAGGCCAAGCTGGAGCGCGATGAACTGCTCCAGTTGGCGCTCACGGGAGGACGGCCCGGGAGTGTAGACGGAGTGCGGGGTGATGGCGCTGGAGCCCGGGTAGAAGGATGACTGCGATGGCGTCGACGGCTGCGGCGCTGGTGACGGCGGGACCGGCGAAGCAACCGGAGTGGTGGAGCTGCTGGACGAGGCTGAGGTGTCAGAGCCGGCGACAGCCACGGCGGTAGAGGCGAGATGGCACTCGCACTGGCGATGCATGGTGGTGATGACGCATGCCTCATCAATCGGTAGAGGGCACGTGTACCACCAGTACACGGGCTGGCCACAGTTGTGGTAGACCGAGCCGCCAGTGCTGGACCCGGTCGACGACTACTGCTGCTGCTGCTGACCTTTGCCTTTCTTATTCCGACGCTTCTTCTTCCCCGACGATGATGAGGTAGTTGCGGCGGGGGAGGCGACGACCATAGAGGCAATGGCAGGGGAGGCGACTGCAGGGGAGGCGACGGCCTCCATGCGCTAGAGTCGGGACTCCAGACAAGGTTCCTCAATTCGGAGGAAGAGCTCGTATGCCCAGGGCATGAGGGTACCCTGGGCCGCCATGGTGGAGAGAACGTCGTGAGGGTAGTGGAAAAAGACGTCCGCATATGCTTCGGTGGCACCACGCTTGATGGTGAGGAGCGCGGCCAAAGGGGGTGGGGCAGAGGTCCCGAGGCGACGAAGGATGTCCTCCGTCCGCTGCCAGTAGGAGGTGACCTTCTCGGTCTCCCCCATGTGTAGGGAGTTGTACTCCCGCAGCAGGCGGCTAGTCTCAACGTTGCTGGACAGGCGATGGAGACGATTGAGGACGTGCCACACGGCTGCAGGGTCTGGGGTGGCGCCAGCGGTGAAGTCGCCTAAGAAGGGCTCGAGGGCGAGGCGAGAAGCCGGAGGGGTGACAGGGACTAGAGCCCGGACGACAAGACCAGCGTCATACAGCTGGTTGGCCAGGGTGGCATCATACGGTAGGGTGTAGTATGCCCACAGGCCCTCACCCTGCGCCCAGATGCAGAAGCTGAGCTCCCAGCTCCGGAACTGCTCGCCGGCCTGAAGCGGCGGCGGCGGCGTCTCAAAGTCCTTTTGCCTGCGGCCGACACCCAGAGTGGGGCCAAGGACGGAGGTCACTTTCTGCCGCTGGCGTTGAGTCTGCTGCTGCGCCTGGTATTGCGTGGCAGCAGACACATCTAGGTTGGCGTGCCCTGGAGGGGGGAAGGATGGAGGCGCATTGGGGGCAGACTAAGAGACTAACGGTTGCAGTGCCGCAAGCTGCTACGTGAGGACGGCAAGCTGTTGCTGAAGAGCAGCGAGGGGATCAGGGTTGTCGCCAACGACGTCAGAGGGCTGCTGGCGTCGCTGCTCCTCCTGCTGCTGCTGCTGCTACTGCTGCTGCTGCTGCTGCTGCTGCTGCAACCGCTGGGGGGTGGGGGTCCCCCCAACAGAGGAGGAACCCTCCCCAGTGGGGCTACCAGCCATGGTGTGAAGCCCCTTTTGTTTTTTTTTCTTTTCTTTATGGGGTGCTGACGTTAGCAGTGACGTTTGCTGAGGGCGGTGGACGTCCTGCCACCCTTAGGATTACTTCCCCCTTCCCTTGCCCCCCTTTTTTTTGTTTTTTTTGTGAGTTGATGACATCAGCAGTGACATCAGCAGTGACATCAGAAGCGTGATGCTGATGTCAGCAGTGGCGGTTGTTGGGGCCGCTGCTACAGCTGCTGTTGTTGCTGCTGCTGCTGCTACTGCTGTTGGTGCTGCTGCTACTACTGCTGATGCTGCAGTTGGTGGTGCTGCTGCTGCTACAGCTGCTGTTGTTGTTGTAGCTGCTGCTGCTACTGCTGCTGCGGCTGCTTCTAATGCGGCTGCTGTTGCTGCGGGTTACTACGAGCTGCTACTTCTGCCTGCTGCTACTGCTGCACACAGATGCTGCTGGCTGCTGCTCCCACTGCTCGCTGCCGTTGCCTGCGGCTGCCGCTGCTGCAGACTGCTGCTGCTGCGTGCTGGTGCAAGTCACTACACCTGGATGACGTTGTAGTGTGCGTTGTCGCACGCAGGTGTTGGACGCGGCCTGCTGCTCACCTCCTCGCGTTACGTGTGGGGGTCAGTGCTGCCGAAACAATTTTGGCAGCATTTGCCCTAGCCCAGTGGCCGTGGGAAAAAATCTGACGCCGCCACCAGGCGGGTCAATGCTGCCGGAAAAAATCCGGCAGCTTTCTTTTGCACTGGCGCGTATGGGGGTCCGCCGGCGTTGTCTGGCACCTGTACGCCAGTCTTTTGCTGCTGCTACTACGCTCTGGCTCTGATACCAAGCTGGAAACCTAGGCAGCAGGTTGGGGCAGCATGCGTTGTTGATGCAGCGTGCGGGCTTCCACGCTTGTTGCTTAAGTCTGCTGCCCCCTTAGTTGGCTGCTCTAGAGTTTAAGTCTGGAAGCTCTGGGTTTGTTACTCAGAAACGCGCGTGCCAGTGTTAGCACCAGAAAGCAGCTGAAAACTGAAAGTAACTGATTAGGAATGAAGAATAAGCAAGAATGGGAGACCCCTCCAAGTTCTAGCTCCCCCCCACTACTGTAGAACTTATTACTCAGCTAACCAGCCAATCAGAAAATAGTGCTAGACCTATTTTCTGGCAGGCAGGGTTTTCTCGGTGAGCCCTGCCTGACGCCCAACAGCCCAAAACCGGGGCGTCGTCCGTTTTGCCTGAAAACTGGACCATACCATAATACCAACGCTGCGAACGCAGTCGTGCAGTCAGAATCAGCTAGAAAAATGGCTACAAGAAGTTATGGCTGCACGAACCTAGGCAGTGCCTACGACAGTCAATGATGCCAAACAGGGCCATACAACAGGAGACATGGATCCTAGGCATCGCATGATGCTGCAGACGTAATGCCACAGCCAAACAGAGCGCTCGGTGCATGCAGACAGCATCTGCAATGGCAGTGACCGCCGGCGGCCCGACCACCGAGGAGGCCTGCCGATGGAGCTGAGCACATCGCCAGAGGGAGGAGGCTCCAGCGACGGGTGAGTGGGCCTCAGCGTTCGTCGGCTCCTCCGAGCGACACTCCAGCGGCGTCAAGTCTCGTCGTCAGTCATCTGCACGCCGATATAAACAAGCCGGGAGGACACAACAGAGTACAATGAGATATGCACGAAAACCAACAGCGCACGAGGGGTGACTGTTGGTATTGGTATTTGAGTAAAGAGAATGATGATCGTTGCACACTGGCCTACACACACACACACATCTCTGCAGGAGAGAGAATGAACATGGCTGCAATACAAGCCAGTGGTGCTTTGAGGCTACAACACGTTCAAGCATGCCGGCAGCTTCATGCTGTTGATATGTGTGGAAGTCCCACATGGTGACCACTGGCCTCATATAATTATGTAACGTGTCATGCCTCGTTATGTGAGTGTTGTGACTGTGCTTGTCTGAGTCTGTGTCGGCTGGGGGAGTGTTGATGTGTGTAGAAGTGCCACGTAGTGACCTCTGGCCTCGTTGCACACCCACCTCACTGATGTAGGTGACTGACCGGAGAGAGACGGCTGATCTGACGGCCTCGCTGTGGTGACGTGACCTCACGACTACACACTCCTTCTTTACATGGTCACAAACCTACTCAGGCTTGGTGCTATTACCCGCTGAGCCGGGTGCTCATGCAAGCTTGTTCTTTACCTACCTCATTGCATTCTTTACAGAATACATTCCGTGACTTGAGACAGGTGGTTCCATCACCCACAGCTCAAGGGTAGCGAGCTAGAGCGATCTCACTGCTCGCTCGCTCGCTACCCGTCACGTAACATCTCGTGAGCCTATTACTACTCTAAGTCTTCTCTTCCTAGGTTTCCACTCCTGACAACCAATCCATGGCTGTTCTCGGCCCTACTTGTCTCTTGTACTCGTCTGTGCCTCGCTAGTCAAGCAGAGCTACCTATTGGTATCAGAGCACCTTCACGGGAGTAAAGCGGACTCATCCGCCGACCTCAGTCCTAGGAATCAATTGTGGCCAGTCGCAATTGACGTCACAAAGTGCTGCACACCATGTGCCATCTGCCCGCCACAGCCAAGAAAGCAGCTAACACGTCACCTCTAGGCTGCCACGCTGTCTCCCTGCTCCAACTCTCCGTCATTCGCGGCGGTAAGCTTCGTGCGCGACGGTTAGCTTTTAGTGCGGGCAGCCGTGACTTCTATGTTGGCTCTATCAGTCAGCTAAGGGTCTAGCGACAGCTGACTGTCACAGAAGACACAGAGTCTGCTCACATTGTTCGTGCCCTTATTGCTGCTGTACCAGAGGCCGTAGTCGATGATTTTGGCACCTACAACGCTGATCCAGCTGTTCAGTGTCTGGTTGACCTGGTTGGTGCCTACACCATGCCGTGTCGCCGTACCACAGTCACTGGTCAGGTCGCTCAGAGTGCCCTCATCATTTAGTTGAACACTTTCCTTATGTGTGTGGACACAACGACTGATGCTTAGTGGTCTTGTGCTCTTAGACTGCTTCGCGAGCTTGGCGAGGCTGCCCCAGGTCAGCCGTTTGTTTCTACACCATGGTCAACGAGTTAGTTCCCGAACTGTCCGATCTGCTTTGCGACGCTCAAACTGATGAGTTACAACGTCTTGCCTCTTAGCCCCAGGCTCCAAAGTCCCCCCCGAGCGTTGGTGCCCTCTGGGGCTTCACAGCTGAGCAGCTTGCGGCCTGGTGGACCGGCATCCAGAACAAACGTCTCCACCGTACAACAGTGGGCGACGTTGTCGCTGCCACTACTAACTCCTCTTCCTCTTCTTCTCCTGCCTCTACGTCCACGCTCTCCGTTGGTCCAGATCCCCTGGGAATGGCCGCTGCCCTATGGAGATCTTGTCTACGTTGGTCCTCCCTCGCCTGCCTACGTCGCGCCTCCCTGGTATCCTCCCTCATGGGGGTCAACTCCATTATCGTCTGTGTCTTTGGTTGATGGCAAGCAGCAAGTGAAGCAGTCTATTCTCCAATGCCTTCACCTTTTTCATCAGGAAGATGAGAGTGTGACTTTGTTGGCCAAAGGTCTCTCGTGTCAGAATAACAGTAGTCTTCGTGGGGATTCCCCCGGTCATGTCCTTGGGTCACCGTCCGTGTCTGTTCCGTGGGTCGAGCATTGGGAGTTCGTCTTTCTTCTTCACTGTCTTGTTATGTGCTCTTTGTCTCCTCCCTCTGTTGGTACTGTTGCCACTTGTGGCTTCCTCCCTTGTGCTTGTATCTCCGTTGGCTTTTGGGTCCTTGACTCAGGCGCCACCCACCACATGACGTCCGTCCGTTCCGCCTTCGTTTCGTTGGATCCCGCCGATTCCGTTCGCTTTGTGCGGACCGGTTCCGGTCAGTTGCTCCCCGTCCAGGGTGTCGGTGTTCTCCGCTTTGTTGGCCCCAGCGGTGTGTTGTTTCTTCCCGACGTTCTGTATGTATCCTCCTTGGATCTCAGCCTGCTATTGGTGCCTTCCCTTGATGATCAGGGCATGGATATCTCAGCCATTCAGGATGTTGGCACGGTCTGTCTTTGTCTTTCCAGTCACGTCGCTTTGTGCAGTGTCAAATGTGACAAGTTGTACCGTGTTCCTCTCATCGCCCCCTCCATCGCGTCTGCTGGGTCCTCCTTCGTTCATGTTGTGCCTTCTCTCTCCCCTGACGATGTCCAGCTCATGCATTCTCGTCTTGGACATGTGCACAATGATGCCATTTCTTGCATGCTCAAGCTCCAACCGACCATTGGTTTCTTTCCGCCCACCTTTCCTTTGCCCTGTCCTTCTGATTGTCTTGAATGTACCCTGAGCAAGATGAATCACTCTCCTTTTGCCTCTTCTGACTCCCAGTCCTCCCAGTCCCTTGACCTTGTCCATGCTGACGTCATAGGTCCTCTCCCTCATGAGTTCCTTGGGGGTGCCGGTCGGTTTGTTGAGTGCCTTACTGATGGCATCTCCCATTTTTGTTGGGACTTCGCTCTTCATTAGAGAGAAATATCTGTGCATTCATTGACTCTCGGCAGGTGCAACATAAATGCTCATGTCAGGTCTCCCTGCTCGTCTTTTGCAGAGACCATGGCGGTGAGGTCCTCGGACCTATCGTCCGGCTCCTTGAGTCTAAAGGGGTGTGTCTCGAGACTTCGGCTCCCTACACACCCCAACAAAATGGGGTTTCCAAGCATTGGAACCGGATGCTCGTTGATGATGTATGCACCCTCTTGTCCGTGTCTGGGCTCTCTCCTTTGTTTTCATTTGAGGCGATCAGCTACATGACCTGGTTCTGGAACAGTGTCCCCCACGGTCTTCTCCCTCACATTGTCACCCCTTTTGAGCGTTAGTATGGCACCCGGGCCGACCTCCGTCTTGCCCGGATCTAGGGCTGCATTTTGTCTGTTTGGCTTCCAGAGGATCCCCGCAATGGGAAACTGTCCCTGCGTGGTCGCCTATGCCCCTTCTTGGGTGTCTCTACCCAGTCCAAGGCATGGCCCTTCTGGGACTCTGAGCGCCAGCGTGTCATTGAGTCCCGTAATTCCTTATTCTTCGAGTCCACCTTTCTCCTTGACCTCCGTTGTCCCTCGGCCGCTGATCCCCTTTTGCCGCTCTGCAGGTTACAGGGGGATGTTGTCCCTACGGCCTCTCCTGTCTCTCTGGTCCCTACTGCTGTGTGTCCTCAGCAGCCTTCACCCTCTGAGTGACCTCGGTTCCTGGCATCATGTGCACATTGCCCTCAGGATCTCTACCATATGTGTCATCGAGCTCATCTTGCACTCCAGCATCTCCTGATGTGTCCTCACCCATCCCATCGGTTTCCGTGTCCACTGCACACTCCTCTGCATCCGCATCCAGTTTGCCCACTCTCATTCCCACTCATTCTGTCCTTGACCCACTGTTGTCTGCCGACCCTCCCTGTCTGGCACATATCTCACCATTTGTTCGTGGTGGGCGTCTTCGCGCACTTCCCACGTGCTCCTCCAGTGTCTCTGTACCCTTTGCCCGTCAGTCACAACCTGCGCAGTTACCAGCCATGCCGACTGGCATGGATGCCTTGGGCTTGGCAAGAGGGGTTTTCCAGCCTAGCTCTGCCCTTGGCTATACACTCCTCTGGAAGAAACATGTACACGTGCTTGATACTGCCGTTCTTGGCAACATCGCTGAGTGCCACACATCCGTTGCCTCCACACCCTTGTCGCCTGATCCGACCACTGTGCGACAGGCACACACGATGCCAGACGCATAGCACTGGGATCCTGCCATGCATGACGAGCTCAGAGCTCTAGACGATAATGCTATATATGAGCTGGTCGATCTGCCGCCCAGTCGTAAGGCCATCGACGCCCATTGGATCTTCCGTCGGAAATACAAACCCAACGGTACACTTGAAAATTATAAGGCACATCTTATTGCCAAGGGGTTCTCCTAAGTCCCTGGGATTGACTTCAATGAGATGTTCGCCCCCGTCAGATGATGCACTACAGCTCGTGCCCTTATAAGCCTCGTAGCACACCATGAGTGGGAGCTCGAGCAAATGAACGTGAGTAGCGCCTTCTTACATGGGCAATAAGATGAGGAGATCTACATGGTGTAGCCCCCAGGGTTCTCTGAGGGTACCGATAGAGTCTGGGGACTGTGGAAGGCCCTCAATAGCCTCAAGCAGTCGCCAAGATGTTGGAACCAGGAGATCACCTCCACCCTTGAAAAGGAGGACTACCAACATAGCTTGGTGGATCCTTCCCTCTTTATCACAACTTGGTCTGCACCTTTTACTGCCATCCTTGTCTACGTCAATGACTTGTTTATTGCCTCCCCGAGTCAAGAGGCAGTGTCATCTATGAAGACTCTGCTACAGTCTCCGTACAAAATGAAAGACTTGGGTCCAGCACATGTCGTTATCGGCATGGGGCTTGAGCGGGATCGTGCTCATCGCGTCCTTCATATTTACTAGGCGGCGTATGTCAGAAGCCTGGAGGAGCGCTTTTCCTCCCTTCTTGAGGTCATGCCCATGGCATCTACACCAAAGAAGCTGACTGGGCAAAGGCTGCTGAAGACTCTAGATGTGTCAAAGCTGGGGGAGCCAGTGGATGTCACTGCCTACCTGCGAGTCATAGAGTCCCTGATGTACCTGGCTACTACCATCAGAGTAGATGTCGCCTTTGTCGTGAACTTTCTTGCTCAGTTCTCCCAATTCCCGAGGGCAAGTCACATGGAGGCAGTGTTGCGCGTCATCAGGTATGCACTCGCTACTGCACGAGTTGGTCTGTGCTACCGGACACAACTGACAGTGGTCGTTGATAGCTACAATGATAGTGACTGGACGCATGATACAAATGCTCGCAGTTGCACTGGTTATGCTTTCCTCGTTGGTGGGACAGCTATCTCGTGGAAGAGTGGCAAGCATGGACATGTGGCACGCAGCTCTAGTGAAGCCAAGTGTGTTGCGCTCGGTGCAGGTACCTGTGAGAGTGTTTGGCTGCATTGTTTGCTGCAGTAGCTGCGTGTTCCCATCCATTGCATCACTCTACACTGTGACAATCAAAGCAAAAAATCCATTGCTGAGCATGATGAGATGCATTACACAGGCAGAAATTATATCAACGTGGAATACCATTTTGTGCGTGAGCATGTGGCTGCAGGCCATGCCCAGATTGTCTGGGTCGACACCCAAAAGCAGTGAGCTGAATTTCACCCAAAGGCACTGAGGAGCAATGTCTTCAGGACTGCAGCTCACTCCGTTGGGTTGTTGTGTCCTCGTGACGCTCTCGGTTGATGTGTCGTGCCAATGCTTGTGTACAGTTCTGTCAAGTGTCACGCCTCGTGAGGTGAGTGTTGTGGCTGTGCTTGTGTGAGTATGTGTCGGCTGTGGGTCATGGGGGAGTGTTGATGTGTGTGGAAGTCCCACGTGGTGAACTCTGGCCCCGTTGCTCACTCTCCTCATTAGTGCAGGTGACTGACCGGAGAGAGACAGCTGATCTGACGGCCTCGCTATGGTGACGTGACCTTACGACTACACAATCCTGATCTATATGGTCACAAACCTTCTCGGTCTTGGTGCTGTTGCCCGCCAAGCTGGGTGCTCATCCAAGCTTGCTCTTTACCGACATCATTGCATGCTTGACAGAATATATTTGTGACTTGAGACAGGTGGTTCGATCACCCACAGCCCAAGGGTAGCGAGCTAGAGTGAGCTCACTGCTTGCTCGCTCGCTACCCATCACGTAACTTCTCATGAGCCTGTTACTCCTCTAACTCTTCTCTTCCTAGGTTTCCACTCACGTCAAGCTATCCATGGCTGTTCTCGGCCCTACTTGTCTCTTGTACTTGCCTGCTGCATCTCGCTAGTCCAGCAGACCTGCCTACTGGTATCAGAACAGCTTCATGGGAGTACGGCGGACTCTTCTGACGTTGGCGGACTTTTCCGCCTACCTCAGTCCTGGGACTTAATCGTGGCAGTCGTTCTTGATGCCACGAAGTGCTGCACCCGGCGTGCCATCTGCCTGCTGCAGCCAAGGAAGAAGCTGGCACGTCACCTCAAGGCTACCACACTGTCTCGCTGCTCCAACTCTCCATCGTTCATGGCAGTTAGCATCTTGCACAGAGGTTAGCCTTCAATGCGGGCAGCCACGACTTCTACATCGGCTCTATAAGTCAGCTGGGGTTATAGCCACTGCTGAATGTCACAGAAGGCCCTCGCAGCTCGTAGCAACCGCCGTGAAACACAGCAGGAACCAGGCCGGCTGCCACATTTCTGGCAGCAGCCGAGCGTACGACAGCAGCAGCAGCCACGGCCAGCGCAGCAGCAACCGAGGCCCGTAGCAGCCGACGCCCGCAGCAGCCCAGGCCCGCACCAGCTGAGGCACGCAGCAGCCGAAGCCCGTAGCAGCACCCTCTGAGCTGCAACAACTCAAACACCTGCTGCAGCCAGTGCACCCTCAGCTCAGCCCATCAGTGCAGCCAAGCATGCAACAGTAGCAGCAGCTGCGGTCGGCGCAGCTGCACCCTCTGAGCCGCAACAATAGCACCACCTAGGTGGTGCTAACAGCCACGCTGGATCACTGCATGACATCGGGCTCGTGATCACTGGCTGGCTCATTGCCAGCCCGTGATCGTAGCGAGGATCATTCTACGCACTGACGTCACACCCGAGAGTCTTACGCGGCCGTGGTCAGTGCACCGTCGTCCTCTAGTGCAGCACAACATCTGTTGAGCCCCTCACATCCCTACGCTCTTCCGGGGGTTCAGTGGCACGGCACCCTTCAGGCGGACGCTGCTGCGGAAAACTTGCACGCTCTCGTACACTAGGACGTTGTTGACCTCTCACTGACTCTCACACCTGTTTCCACAGTTGTTATAGATGCTACAGCTGTAACTGCTACCACATTTGCCACTGTATCTCGTGCATCTTGCGCTGCCGCCTCCACTTCGGTGGGGCGGGCAACAGAGTCGTATACAGAGGTAGCAGTTGTAGCTGGGCCTATTGCAGCAGCAACTGCAGATCTCGGCACACATATTGCTGCAGCTGCCTCCGTTGTTGCCCTTGAAACAACCTCTACAGCAACTGCTATCTCCTCTACAGCATCAGCCACCCGCACTGTTAATCCCTCACTGTATATACTCCTCCTGTGGTGGCCGTGAGTGCGCAGGGCATGCTGGTGCAGCAAGTGGAGGCGATGAACTGTGAAGGCACGCAACCCTTCTTCTCCTCACGGGTGGTTGCCTCCATCCTGACCGCATGGCCCTCCTTCATCACCAGAGCTTTACGTCCTATCCTGTGCTTAGGCTTTTATAAAAAAAACCCTAGTTTTTTCCTCCAGGTGTAACTGACCTTTGCTTGCTTTTACTCATGAGACCCATGTTGGACCTGCAAATCAATGATTGGGTAGGCCAAGAATATGCCATTTTGCAGGTGGCAAATTGCGCGTCCCCTATGGGGTGCGCAGATTCGCTCGCGCCTGATTTTGGGCCATCGAGGGCTTTCGCCCTCGAGCGAGCATGCTCGCCGGCGAGCTTCGCTCGCCAGCGTGACGGGTGAGGTCGATTAGCGACCTCACCCCCTAGCACTACTGTGACTTGTTACTACTACAGTTGGACGTTTTTCAAATCCCCCGCCATGGTGTTTTGAATCTAGCTTGGCCTAGGAGCCACCATTTCTGGTGCCGTTTGTTGCAAACGATTGGCTACATTTTCCTCACGCACCTCCACAGCCACTGCCGTCACAGCAGCTGCTTCTGCGCCATCAGCCGCCACCAGCCTCAGCGTAGCTACTGTATCCATCGCTGCTGCCATCACTACCGTGGGGACGGCTTTTACCATTGGTGCTCTAGTCCTAGTGGTCTCAGTTTATTCCATAGTGTCTGTCCTCTCTATTGCTGCAGCTGCCACTGTTCCTCCACTTCTTGCCCTTTTTCACACCCCCTCACCTCCTCTTGTTGTGTGAGGGTTCCCTTTGCATTTGCCACTTCTGCTGGTCCTCTGCCTCTCCCTCCTATGTGGTGGCTTGCATGTCTGACTGGGGTCGGGTTGTCTTGCAGCACAGCCCCAACTTGCCTTGGACATTCCCAGTTTTCCCACGCCCACCGGGGCTGGGGAAACTCTGCCGATTTTTTTTTCTGGCAGGATCTCATTGACATCACCATGCTTGGTAACGACGAGTAATTCATAGCTGACCTGCCGCGTCAATTGAACCTCGCCCGTGAGGCTCAACAAGAGGCTGAAGACCGCCTCAAGGCCGTGAATGATAATTGCACAGCCTTTGCTGATGAGGTCGCCGCCATTGTGCTTAGGCGCCTCCCTACTACGTCAGTCCCATCTGCTGCTGCGACTGTTGGCGCTTGTATTGGTGCTGCGTCCACTCCAGCCGCTACTAGCACCGCTGCTGCAAACACTTCTTCCGCTGCCAACCCTGCCGCTACCACTCGTCAGCATGACTTGTTTTCCCAGCCCCCAGTCCTGGCACCTGGACTTGCCTTCTCCTCTTGGGAGACTCCGTTTAGCGCTTCCTCCTCTGCGCAGGTTTACAACACCGTTGTTGTTCTCCCTACTCCGTTGGTGTAGCACCCCTGGGGATGGCCGCCGCCCTATGGAGCGCCCGTCCACGTTGGTCCTCCCTCGCCTGCCTACGTCGCGCCTCCTTGTTATCCTCCCTCATCGGGGTTAGCTCCATCATTGTCTGCGTCTTTGATTGGCATTCAGCGCTAGTTGGAGCAGTCTCTTCGCCTTCGTCATGCGGGAGGTGAGAGTGTGACTTCGTTGGAAAAGGTCTCTCTTTTCCGACTGACAGTAGTCTTTGTGGGGATACCCCCGGTCATGTCCTTGGGTCACCGTCCGCGTTTGTTCCGTGGGTCGAGCATTGGTAGTCTGTCTTTCTTCCTAACAGTCTTGCTGTGTGCTCTTCATCTCCTCCCTCCGTTAGCACTGTTGCCACTTGTGGCGTCCTCCTTCATGCTCTTGTCTTAGGTGGCTTTTGGGTCCTTGACTCAGACGCCACCCACCACATGATGTCCGTCCGTTCCGCCTTCGTTTTGTTGGGTCCCGCCGGTCCCGTTTGCTTTGTGCGGACCCGTTTCAGTCAGTTGCTCCCCGTCCAGGAAGTCGGTGTTCTCCACTTTGTTGGCCCCAACAGTGTGCTGTTTCTTCCTGACATTCTGTATGTGCCCTCCTTGGAGCTTAGCCAGCTGTCAGTGTCTTCCCTTGATGATGTGGGCATGGATTCTCAGCCAGTCAGGGTGTTGACATGGTCTGTCTTCGTCCTTCCAGTCGCATTGTCTTGCGCTGTGTTAAATGTGACAAGTTTTACCGTGTTCCTCTCATTACTCCCTCTGCCGCCTCTGTTGGGTCCTCCCTCATTCATATCGCGCCTTCTCTTTCCCCTGACTCGGTTCAGCTCTTGCATTGCCGTCTTGGCCATGTACACACTGATGTAACTTCTAGCATGCTCAAGCTCCAACCGACCGTTGGTCTCTCTCCGTCCACCTTTCCTTCGCCCTGTCCCTGTGATTGTCTTGACTGTGCCTAGGGCAAGATGCATTGCTCTCATTTTGCCTCTTCTGACTCCCATTCCTCCCAGCCCCTTGACCTTTTCCACGCTGACGTCATGGGTCCTCTCTCACATGAGTCCCTTGGGGATGCCGGTTGGTTCATTCTGTGCCTTACTGATGACTTCTCCTATTTTCGATAGTTCTTTGCTCTTCGTCAGAAGAGAGATGTCTGTGCAGTCATTGAGTCCTGGCTGGTGCAAGCTGAACGTTCATGTCAGCTCTCCCTGTGCGTCTTTCACAATGACCGTGGCGGTCAGTTCTTCGTACCCACTGCCCGGCTCCTTGAGTCCAAAGGGGTGTGTCTGGAGACTTTGGCTCCCTACACACCCCAAAAAAATGGGGTCTCCGAGTGTTGGAATTGGATTCTCGCCAATTGTGTCCGCACCTTCTTGTCTGAGTCTGGGCTCTCTCCTCTGTTCGCATTGGAGGCGATGAACTATATGACCTGGGTGTGGAACCGTGTCCCTCACGGTCCTCTACCTCGCACTGTCCCCGTTTTGAGTGCTGGTATGGCACTTGGGCCGAACTCCGTCCTGCCCGGGTCTGGGGCTACGTTGCGTCCGTTTGGCTTTCCGAGGATCTCGCGATGGGAAAGTCTACCCGCGTGATCACCTCTGCCCCTTCTTGGGTATCTCTGTCTAGTCCAAGGCATGGCACTTCTGGGAATCTGAGCACTAGCGTGTCATTGAGTCTTGTGATGCCTTGTTCTTCAAGTCCACCTTTCTCGGTGACCTTCGTCGTCCCTCGGCCGCTGACCCCCTTCTGTCGCTCTGCCGGTTGCGGTGGGATGTTGTCCCTACGGCCCCTTCTGTCTCTCCAGTCCCTACTCCTATGTCTCCCGAGTAGCCTTCACCCTCTAGGCAACCTCTGGCACCCGGCACCGTGTCCACATCGCCCTCAAGGTCCGTGTCGTCTGTATTTTCAGGCTCGTCGAGCACTCCAGCTTCTCCTGTTGTGTCCTCACCCATCGGTGTCCGTGTCCCCTGGGCACTCCTCTACGTCCCCATCCAGTCTGCTGACTGTCATTTCCACTCAGTCTGCCCCTGACCCACCGTCGTCCGCCGACCCTCCCCGTCCGGCACCTACCTCGCCATTTGCCCATGGTGGGCGACTTCGCACACTTCCTACGCGCTCCTCCAGTGTCTCTATGTCATGCGACCGTCCTTCTCAGTCCCAACCTGTATAGTTATCAGCCTTTCCAACCGGGATGAATGCCTTGGGCTTGGCGAAAGGGGTTGTCCATCCTAGGTCTGCCCTCGACTATACACTACTCCAGACGCAACATGAGCGTGTGCTTGATGCTGCTATTCTTGGCAGCATTGCTGAGTGCCACGCAACCGTTGCCTCCACACCCTCATTGCCTGATCCGACCACCGTGCAACAGGCACGCTCGGTGCCAGACGCACATCAATGGGAGGCTGCCATGTGTGACGAGCTCATAGCTCTACACGATCATGCTCTGTACGAGGTTGTCGATCTGCCGTCCGGACGTAAGGCCATCGATGCCCGTTGGGTCTTCCGTTAGAAATACAAACTCAACAGTGTACTTGACAAGTACAAGGCACTTGTCACTGCCAAGGGGTTCTCCCAAGTCCCTGGGATTGAATTCGACGAGACATTTATCCCCGACGTTTATCCTCGCGCCCTCCTAAGTCTCATAGCACACCATGATTGTGAGTTCCAGCAAATGGACGTGAGTAATGCCTTCTTGCATGGACGATTGGATGAGGAGATCTATATGGTGCAGTCCCCAGGGTTCTCGGATGAGACTGACAAGAGTTTGGCGACTGCGGAAGGCCCATTATGGCCTCAAGTAGTCGCCAAGATGTTGGGACCAGGAGATCACCTCCACCCTTGAAAAGGAGGGCTACCAACGTATCATAGTGGATTGTTCCCTCTTTTTCACACCTCGGTCTGCACCTTTTGTTGCCATCCTTGACTACATTGATGACTTGTTGATTGCCTCCCCGATTCAAGAGGCTGTGTCATCTGTAAAGAATCTACTGCATTCTGCATATAAGATGAATGACTTGGGTCCAGCACGTGTCTTTCTCGGCATAGCTTGAGCGGGATCATGCTTGTCACGTCCTTCACGTTCACCAAGTGGCGTATGTCAGAATCCAGGGGGAGCGCTTTGCCTCCCTTCTTGAGGCCATGACCACTACATCTACACCGATGACGCCTACTGGGCAAAGGTTGCTGAAGACTCTAGATGTGTCAAAGCTGGGGGAGCGAGTGGATGTCACTACCTACCTGCGAGTCATAGGGTCCCTGATGTACCTGGCTACTACCACCAGAGTAGATGTCGCCTTTGCCGTGAACTTTCTTGCTCAGTTCTCCCAGTGCCCAAGGGCACGTCACATGGAGGTAGCGTTGCGCGTCATCAGGTATGCACTCGCTACTGCACGAGTCGGTCTGTGCTACCGGGCACAACTGTCAGTGGTCGTCAATGGCTACACTGATAGTGACTGGGCGCATGATACAGATGCTCGCAGTTGCACTGGTTATTTTTTCCTTGTCAGTGGGACAGCTATCTCGTGGAAGAGTGGCAAGTAGTGCTATATGGCACGCAGCTCTAGTGAAGCCAAGTGTGTTGCGCTCGGTGCAGGCACCTGTGAGAGTGTTCAGCTGCATTGTTTGCTGCAGTAGCTGTGTGTCCCCATCCATTGCACCACTCCACGCTGCGACAATCAAAGCACTAAATCCATTACTGAGCATGATGGGATGCATATCACTCGCAAAAAGCATATCAATGTGGAACACCATTTTGTGCTTGAGCGTGTGGCTGCAGGCGATGTCCAGATTGTCTGCGTCGACACCCGACAGCAGCGAGCTGACTTGCTCAAAAAGGCACTGAGCAGCAATGTCTTCAAGACAGCAGTTCACTCCGTTGGGTTATTGTGCCCTCGTGAAGCTCCCGGTTGATGTGTCGTGCTAATGCTTGTGTACAGTTCTGTCAAGTGTCACGCTTCATGACGTGAGTGTTGTGACTGTCCTTGTCTGAGTCTGTGTTGGCTGTGGATCATGGGGGAGTGTTGATGTGTGTGAACGTCCCACGTGGTGGCCTCTGGCCTCGTTGTACACTCACCTCACTGGTGCAGGTGACTGACCGGAGAGAGACGGCTGGTCTGACGGCCTCGCTGTGGTGACGTGACCTCACGACTACACACTCCTGATTTACATGGTCACAAACCTACTCAGGCTTGGTGCTGTTGCCCGCCGAGCCGGGTGCTCGTCCAAGCTTGTTCTTTACCGACCTCATTGCATGCTTGACAGAATGTATTCCTTGACTTGAGACAGGTGGTTTGATCACCCACAGCTCGAGGGTAGCGAGCTAGAGCGAGCTCGCTGCTCGCTCGCTCGCTACCCGTCATGTAACATCGCGTGATCTTGTTACTCTAACTCTTATCTTCCCAGGTTTCCTTTCCCATCAAGCAATCCATGGCTGTTCTCGGCCCTTCTTGTCTCTTGTACTCGCCTGCTCCGTCTCCCTAGTCCAGCAGAGCTGCCTACACATACGCTCCACCAATTTTGCCTTCGCCACTTGCGTAGCCTGAGAGTTGTGTCAATGGGCCAGCCAGTAGCTCTCTGAAACTTCTAACATGGAACATACGTGCTCACAGTGGTGGCATGCCCACATGCACCTTTGGATGATGTGGATTTCTCATGCTTGTTAGTTTGTAATTGCTTCTGTTAGTTGCTGGTTGCTGAACCCGTTGGGATCACGCTGTTGGATTTTTCCGGCAGTAGCCTCTCTCAGATTATTCTGAAAAGGTCTGGTTCGACCCCAGGGGTGGCGGAGGACACACCTCATGCATGATACACGAGGTGGGGCTCGCTTCACTGAGCGCTCATAGCCCTAGCTCCATCCAACTACCTGACCCTTGTCCCTCGTAAGTAAGAGCTTCACAAAATCCATGGCCTCTCTCATACCCTTGCTCCAATTATCTCTCTCCCTCACAAAATTTCACTAACTACTGGTATCAGAGCCATGAGGGAGGAGCTCCCTCTTCCGTCCCACCAACCTCTTGTGTGGTGGGACATGAAGTCTTGGGACCCGTCTTATGAGCATCTTTTGGCCGCGGATCCACCATGTCATATGCACACCTCACCTGTCGTCTGTGATGGCAGCTCTCACTTCTTAAGCTGCACTTTGCAGCAGCATTGTGTGTGTGTGGGGCTCTCTTGCTTTTGAGTCATGCTCACCACCACCAAGTATCCCATAGTGGCGGCAAGCACGATGTAGGGAGGTGCGTGCAGTTCGCGTATCTTTGGCCACACAGCTCAATCATAGCCGCATACATTTATCCTTTACACTTCCACTCAACACCTTACTGCGGAGAAGCATCCCTTCGCTTATCCGTGACCAGGCCCTCTAGTCCATATTGCGGCAGACAGCGTCCGCCACATCCTGTCTGCTGTGAGGAAAACCTGGTTGCCGCTGGACCTGTAGAGGCTGCAGTCGCGAGCAACCGCAGTTGCAGAATCATCCGACCTACTTCGGTACCTGCAGTCGCAGCTGCAACTGTATCTACAACATCCACATTGACTGCAACTGTGGCGGACGCAGCACCAGCTGTGCACATCTAGGCCATCTAGGGCCCTATACCACAGCTGCACCATCATGAGACGTGCATTGAAATCTGCCACAACAAATGTATCCTAAATTGTGGTAGCCGCAATTGTAGTTGTTGCATTTACGACACTGCAGCTCCCAGGATTGTCTCTGGCTATTTAGGGCCACTCCCATAATCACATCACTATCAGATTTGAATCAGCACCTTCAAGAGCAGCTGCAGCTGACGCCATAGCACCGCCACATCCGTTCTCTCTCTGCTGCTACAGCAGCTGTAGCCACAACCTCTTCATACCAGCGGCATTGCCGCCACCTCGGCCACCCTAGCGTAACTGCTTGGGTCGCCTCCAATCTATCCTCCCTCAGACAAGGAGGGGGGGTGGGGGGGGGGGGGGGGGGGGGGGGGGGGGGGATCAACAAGGGACATGTGGAGCACACAAGGAGGATCAATGGTGTGACCATATCCAGGAGCATTGGAGCCTGCATCACATGTACCAGCGAGCATGTCACATGTACTAGCGAGTATGAGTCCGACCAAGCTGCCTCTCAATATGAGTGCAATTAAGACTATATTGACTGCCAAATGTACACCGCCGATAACATCCCGGCCGACGGCTTCAACGAATTTGTGACATTGAGTCTGAGGATCCACGGCAATGTGCCCTGGGTCTTACCACCACGATAATATATGGGCTTAGCATCAGAGTCATGCATGCTGCCATGGCCATTTGCTTCTCCCTCACCTTTGAGGAGTTCCACGTTGCCATTGACACCTCTGAGGCTGGCTATGTTGCTTCTTGATTTGCTGCCAGTGGCCTCTAACCCTATGGACCGGAGTCCACAACTATGCATGATGATCACAAGGCCATAGACACCCACAGGCCATAGACCTTCCTCTGGGATACCACCATGTAGTTTGAGCTAGATGCTGTTCATGAGCATGATATCTACAAGCTTGTAGACTTGCCATGTGGTTGGAAAGCACGCAAGTTCTTTTGGTGCAAGCTCAAAGCTGATGGTGATATGAGAATATCTACATGGTGCAATCACCCAGCTTGGTTGTGCAGCTTCATGCAGCAGCAGGACACGACTACTTTTTGAATCACTCTCCGATGTGATAACAAGAGAATTAGATACATTGCCAATAATCATTGCATGCATCACTCACACACCAAGCGCATCAATTTTGAGCATCACTTTGTTCTTGAGTGCATTGTCGGTGGTGTTGTGAAAGTTGTCTGGGTGTAAACACATTTTCAACGCGCTGATTTCTTGACCAAGGCTCTGGCCCGTTCAAGTTCTTTGTTCATAATGTTGGCCAGAATCACTCACCCTCTCCACCTGACTGATCTTGTAGGTCATCTCCTTCTCGCAGCTCTGCCATGTACATCTCTTTTGTTCCATGTGTATGCCGTGCTGTCTTCTGTTACGTGTGTTGTTGCTCGTCTGCAGGCCAGGGAGGTGTTGGTATTGGTGTACTTTTACTGAGTTTCCAATACAGTGATCGCTGCACACTGGCCTCCACATACACACATCTTTGTGGGAGAGTGAGTCAACATGGCTGCAATATACGCTCATGCATGTCAGGAGCTTTGTATGCTCTACCAATGTTGAACGTTCCACTTGTGTATCCTGAGGCTTGTACAGATGGGCCAGCCGGTAGCTCTCTGAAACTTCTGGAATTTGTTGCTAGCACATTGCGGTGGCACGCCCACATACACTTTAGGAAGATGTGGATTATGCAAGTTTGTTGGTTTGTGGTTACTTTTTGTTAGTTCCCAGTTGCTAATCCTGCTGGGTTCATGCTGCCAGAGTTTTCCGGCAGCAGCTGCTCTCAGATTATTTTGAAGAAAACTGGCTCGACCCCAGGGGTGGCGGCAGTTACACCTCATGGATAATGCATGAGGCGGGGCTCACTTTACCGAGCGCTGTTAAACCGAGCTCCATCCAACTACGCAACACGTGTTCCTTGTACATTTTCTAGTGAGAGCTCCACAAAATTCATGGTGTCTCTCACACCCTTGCTCCCTCGATCTCTCTCCCTTACACAGCTTCACTAACTACAGTGACACGCACAGAGGGCCATTTTGCCTTAAAATTGGCCCAATGTTTGTTTTGGCCGTAACTTAGTGCATATGCATCCAAAAGCAACACAGTCTAATCTTACGAATGCATGTTCTTAAGCCGCACATGATGACTGCGTGCATTCTTTACTCTAACATTGATTGGTGGACACACAATGCATGAACGTGCAATAGGACCCATGGTCAGTCCACCAAGAAAATGCTAGAGTTCGCAAAAAACACCAAAGTGCCTTAGCATGAATCCAGAACACGGTGTCAGCTTTCTTGCAGCTGCGGATGAGTAGAACTTCACAAGACAGTGTCCCGATTCCAGCTTGGTTTGCATCAGGGATCTGCACAAGCATGGACATTGTCGAGCGGTCATTTTCAGATGTACATACAAACAGGGATGGCTCACATCACAAGGCTCCCCCATGACCCGCAGGTACGCATGTCCATAAACATGTAGAACCGACACAAGTACGCAACGAGATGCCGAATAATGCATGCAAACAGAACTCAGTCTTAGCCACACTCAGGCAAGGGAGGAAGCCCGAAAGATTGAATGACCACCCAGACCTTTCCTTACGACAGTGAATTGGTCAGGATGCTAACTCGCTGCAGGTCTGTGCTGACCCAGATGATCGAAATGACTTGTTGCTCCACCAATTTATGCACAAAATGGTGCTCAACAGCAATATGTGCTGTGCGTGCATGAAACACATCAGAGTTCTCTGTAATAGCAAGATCACTCTGGTCTCCATAGCGTACAAGAATGGGCAACATAGAATGATACAACTCACAAAATCCCAAGTTCCAAAGCCATACTGCCTCAACAGCCCCAGTTTCCCATATAACGTGTTTTGCCTCCTTCAAGCTATGTGCAATGCAACCCTACTTCCCACTGCATCATGAAACAAAAAGAACAAGTAGCTTCACTGAATCCTTCCATCAAGAATCCATGTCCTTTAACTGTCCGTGTAGCCATCAACCACCACTGAATATTTCCAACGAAGCAGAGCCCGAGGTCTAGTGTGAAGACCACATACCGCACCACTCACAAGGACACATACAAGGCACTCACCCAGGGACACCGAGAGAACTGTGCAAGGAGGTTGACATCAAAGGCAATATTAGGATGAGTGATCGTGGCCAATTACACGAGGGAGTCAATGATACGCGTACAGGTTACGTCTACGGTCTCCCCCAACAGTGCTGGATCATGTACCATCAAGGTATCTTGCTCGTTCAATGTGATGGGCATGGAGGCTATGAGAAATGCACCTTGGAGGTTGGCACAATTCTCTCCCACAATATGAGAGTAGCATGCCTGGTGAAACAAGGGTATTCACCGTCAGCAATCTCTCACGATCTCCATCCCAAAGAACATAGCCATGGTATTGAGATCCTTCATCCTGTAGGAAATATGGAGGACTGCCTTTGCCTCATATCCAGCCTCCATGAAGGTAGACGGGATCAAGATGTTGTCAACATAGACCAGGATGGAAGTGGAATTCTTAGTTTTTGGTTGGAAGAAGAGGGACAGATCGACATCACCATGCCACCGTCGGTGTGCCGTTGATTGCCTGGTTTCAACAACACAGTGAATATATGAGGCCATACAATGTCTTGCGCAAATGCCAAACCTTGTCACCAACCTCAAAACATGGTGCTGGCACCACGTAAATATCCTTCCATAGAGTTCCAAGGAGGAGCACGTTCTCCACATCTATTTGGTGCAGTTTCCAGTTGTGTTGAGCTACAACGCTGAAGAAAGCATGGGCCATGGTCATGCGGCCAACAGGTGCAAAGGTGCCGGTGAAGTCAACATCCTCAACCCATGAGAAGTACTTGGGCATCAAGCGGACCTTGTAATGATCAAGTGAGCCATCCAGCTTCACCATCTCGTACAATATCCACTTGGCCCGTACGGCCTTCCACCCTGGCGGGAGGTTGACAAGCTTGTAGAAACCATGCTTTCACTTAGCGCGTAGCTCATCTTCAGAGGCCACAAACCACAGAGCTGCATCCTCTGTTGAGACTGCTTCCTTTATCGTGCCCAGATTGGGTGCCATCAAAGCAGAGCCCCGGGTGGCCAGAACACATGTGATTGGCATGGGTTAAACCATGACAAGGTTGGCAGCGGCATCGCGCGCAACAATAAAACTACTTAAGACTAGCTTGTATCTGACTGGACACATTGGGTGTACCTCATTTGTTTTCAGCCTGGACACTAAGGCCAAGGGCCTTTATGCCACAGTCACCACTCTCAATGCTGCTGGCGCACTGTCTGGGTGCCTTGACAGCCAGTCGCTGAGCTCTGAAGGGCACTAGCCAGTGACGATCACCCAGATCGTGGGTGAATGAGGTACTCACCTCATGCTAGGGAGCAGACGGTGGCATAGAAGAGGTGGCATTGGGCTTGCAAACAAGTGCAGGCAAAGAATAGAGGAGGCAGTAGGTATGGGTGCAAGGAAAGGTGTAGGTGTATGCGCGAACAGGGATGGAGAGACAGACACGGTTTCGGCATGGAGAAGGCTGCAGGTACAGGTGTGGGCATGGCCATAGAAGAGGCTGCAGCTTTAGGCGCGAGTACGGGTGTAGGCACAGCCACTTGTGTGGGTGTGGGGAAGGCTGTAGGAGTAGACACAAGAAGAGGCGCATGAGGGGCTGCAGTTGCAGGTGCAGACATAAGTGCAGGAGAGGTTGCAGATGGGACCACTGGTATCGATGATGCAACAAGTTCCATTGCCACAATGGCAGGATCAGCATTCAGCCGGTGACAGCTCAGCACAGCAGGAGGCCCAGACAGACCCGTTTGCTGGCCTAGAATCTCACATCTGCTGGGAATCCTCACAGTTGGGAGTATGTTTAGAAAAAATGGAGAGGATGCAAGATGGGCCCCTGTAAGTGAGAGCCTCAAAGAAGGTTCCGAGCATTGTCAGGCATTTGACCACGGGACAAAGCAAATAAAGGCACACATGCAGTGCCATGGGAAGACCCTGGAGCCCTGCTAGTCCTTAGTGTACCAGAAACAGGTCTGGGAGCCCCAAATACACGTGAGCGGGTCGGCAAGGTGGCCGAAGCAGAGCTTGTACGGTGTGACATGGTCGGGAAGAGGACCGTGTGAGAGGCAGTTCTAAACCCACGTCATGCAGGAGAATCCCTCAAAACTGAGAGACTATTGGAAGACAGAGCTCAGCCCGCATGGTGCAAACCGCATCCTCCATGGGAGAGGTAGTTCTAAACCCACAGTATGGAGGAGAATCCCTCAAAACCAAGAGACCCTTGGAAGACAGTACTCTCGCGCTCAGATACACTGTTTTCCTAGGGTGTGGCTGGGACAAAGTGCTTATGGACTACACCATGCTCTACAAAGGACACGCCCATCTTGCCCAGGAACTCTCCACCACAGTCCGACAGGAATGTGTGACGGGTATGAGGAAACTTGTGCTAGTCCATGACCACCCACAGAAAAACCGCCAGGGTAGCATTGCTCTTGTGGAACAGACCGTAGATCCACCTCATCCGGCTGAAATCTTCAGTGAGTTCAGGACATATCGTCCTCGGTCAGACAAGGACATGCCTGGGAGGGACTGAACAAGTCCGAGTGGACTAGCTCCAATGGGCGCTAAGGCTGGGAGACTAAGTCAGGGTGGGTGCAGAGATGCATCTCATTTTTCACATAGTGGAAAAATTTGGTCTTGGACGGCTTCTCGAAGGAAGCCACTTCAAGACTGAGGGCAGGCTGTGTCCAGATGAGCTTGGACATGGTATGTGTGATCACATGGTTCAGACAGTGGTGCAGCAATTGCTGGTGCTCCAGTGAAAAATACACATGGGGTGGAAGAGACTGAGAAACATAAAAATACGGAAGACAAGCAACAATGTACAAGTCTTCCAGGACAGAGGTTCAAAGTACAACAGCACAGGTGTCAACAGTATGCGATGTGAAAGTGTTATTATAGTGCTAAGAAGTAAGGCCCATCATGGCGCATGAAGAAACCAAAAGCGAACTGAGTTTGAGTGGAGTGGAAAAAATGATCTTGGAGGTATACACGCAGCCAGACAGACCATCAAAGCGTAAAATCCCAACACCATGGAAGACAAAGTCAGCTCGATGATAGGTCATGTGATGAGTAGCACCAGCTTCAATGATCCCAGTTAGCACTCGTCCCACAACCTGCAGTCGTCACCAAGAAATGCGCCATGAAGCACTCGGCCTTTGTTGAATCTCAGAAGAGGGCTCCAAAGAACAAGGCACTGTACGAGGATGGGACTCGGCAAGCCAGTCAGTGTTTTCAGGGCCTGACTCCCTATCATCGTGTGGCGACTGAGCTCCTCCACAAGCATCATCACGGACAACAAACATGACAGGACAACCTGACTGTGGACCTCTTGGCTGTGACAGCAAACTTGTACCTCCCATAGTACAGAGCGCTAGCAGCTGACGGAGCTCCAGGATGGTGCGATCTCGAGGGTCCTGGCCGCTATTGCTGCCTGGGAAAGGTGGCTTCTCTACTGCTTTTGTAACAACAGCACAACTCTCCTGTATAGAGCTGGAAATCTTCCTCTACGCATGTGCCTTCTGGAGCCCATGCTTAATCCTACTCCAGTCGAGGGACTCCTGGCAGCGCTACATTTTGCAATGGACACCCACACAGCAATAGAAGCGGATAGAGCATCCATTGCTACTACTTTCCTGCTTTGTCTGCTTCTTTCTCTTGCAGTGTCCCCTTTTTCCCCTTCTTCCCTTGGGTGGCTAACGCAACACTTTGAGTCTTCCTTGTCATAGGATAAAGAGAGGTGGAGGGAGATGGAGAGGTGGAAGTAGAGGGGAGTGGTTCAATTTTTTTTGCAAAGAGCTGGATCAACTAATGCACCCGGGCTACCTCCTTGACCGCTCGAATTTCAAGGTAGAAACGTTGGGCTCAAGGGAGGAGCTGAAGGTACTCAGATGGCTTGACAGGCACGAAATGGTCAAATCATGAGAACATTTCATAGTGGTCTAGAGCGTCCGTAGCATGATGCTTTTGAGGGGCCAAAGCTATGAGCTGCCACTAGTCCCAAGGCGGGTGTAAATGTACATAGCATGCCGCCACTAGTCAGCTGCATGCTCCAACACTCCCTGGAGGAGAGTGGAACTCAGTGAGCCGGTGACCCATTATTGGATGCGTCTCTGCAGCAAACAGTATCAACACCAGCTCCCACCCACGGCCGGGATCTGCCCTGGTCCTGGTCCTTGCCGTGCCTTAGAAAGGCCGGAAATCGACTTTTGTCTCTTGAGCTTCGGTGCAAAGGAGGCCTTGCATCAATTTCACTGCTACCTCGACGTGGCGGGGGCTAGATATCTGTTACTGGCTGTGGTAGTAAGGCCAGACTCCCTCTGCATCGGCCCACAATTGAAACAGTACCTCCCAACCCATCTCACTCACATGGCAGGGAGGGGGAGTTCCCAAGTCTTCTGCTCACCACTCTGTGGGAAGGGCAACCTCGGGCTCTTGCAAAGGTGGGCGGGATATGGGGAGGCTGGTTTCAAGAGGGACATCTCCAAAGGAGAAGCATTTCATCCACCTCAAGGAGTGTCAACATACTGCTGTGATAGACAGTGATCCCAATTAAAAATAGCAAAGGCGCTCCTCAAGCACAAGGATCTCATGTGCCTGTGTTTCTATAGCTGTATCAATCTCCTCCTCCTCGGGGTCCTGTTCACAGGGGTGTTGCTGTCCAGCTGCAACACGGGAGGTAGAATGCTGGCCCGCTGGTACGCCTCCATTGGCTCCTCGCGTTGACTCCTGGGAAACCGGTGAGTGTGTCAGTAGCAACTGCCTGATCTTCAGTAATGTGACACTCTGCAGCTGTTGCTGTTTTAATATCTCATCCTGATGCCACCAGAGGTCAATGAATGCCTGTGAGCATGTGCTTGTTACCTCTGACAAAGGAGGATTTGCCTGGGTTGTTTGCCTCTTACCCTTGTTAGCGCTGGGTGCTATGTGCGCTGCTCAGTATGGGACAATGAGTAAAAGGTTTTGAAGTGCCAATCCATCTGAATCGCTTGAGGTGTGGGAAAGATGGAAATTTTTTATGTCTTGGCAAAAAAAAAAAGCAACGCACTGATGATGTCAGGAATCACTCTGTTGCAATCAGCAGGGTGAGTCTGATTTCAGCCGACCTGATGCTGATGTCAGGAGGGTTGGGACCCTGAAGCAGCCCCTCTGCACACTGTCCCCTGGTTTTTTCCTCTTTTTTCTCTCCCTTCCTTTTCTTTTGGTGTCACCTTCCGCACACCTTTCGTGGGTGTGGGTGAGCGGGTGACCTCGTCACCCCCTTGTGCAGAAGCTGTGGTAGCAGCTATGGCTGCTGCTGGTATGGCAGCCACATCAGCCACAGCTGCCTTGGTGGCCACTGTGCTGCTGCACTGCTGCGCAGTGCAGCAGCGGCACTTTGCTGTTTCTGCACAACTGCTGGAAAGCTGCTTCTTGATGCTGCTGCCACTGCTGCTGCTGCTGCTGGAACTGCACTGCTGCAACTATGTTGCTGCTGCTGCTGCAGTGCTACTGCCCCGTTTCTGCGCTGCTGCTCCGCTGCTCTTCTGATCTGTGGCTGCTACAGCAAGGCTGCTTCTGCTCTGTTGCTGCTTTGCTGATGTTGCCACATTGCTGCTGCTCCGTGGCTGCTGCAGTGTGGCTGGTTCTGCTCTGTCAATGCTTTGCTTCTGTTGCCATGCTGCTGCTGCTTTGCATATATGGATTGATCCACTGCTTGTACTGTGCTGCTACAACTGCTCTGATGACATGCAATGAGGGAGAAAACATGAGAGACCCACACAAGGAACAAGGGGAAAAAGAGAGGGACAACAAGAGTGAGGCACAAATAATCCTGGAGCGGAGTCCTACAACAAGAGCCCAGCAAAATTGAACGTGAACTTGTCGCTGCAAACCACACTTGTGAGAGATTTGGCCCGCTGTTGTCGTGTATCAACACTAACAACACAAACTTCACCACTCACAATACTCTTGCGCACAAAATGATGCTTGATTTTTTGTGCCTTCTGCATGTGTGATACATGTGATCATGCTCAGCAATGCACTGTGTGATTTCATTGTCGTATTGGATGATAATGAAACACATGGGCTGGCGAAGGTACTGCATGAGATGGAACAATCAGATTCTCTCACAGACACCAGCCTCCAGTAAGACATGCTTCGCCTCAGTTGAGCTCTGCGCTACGTAATCCTACTTGCCACTCTTCCATGAAACCAGAGTTCCTCCAGCAAGGAAGATGTTGCCTGAGCGGCTACACGCATCGAGATCCTGGGCCCAATCACTGCCAGTGTATCCATCAACATTCACATATGGCTGTGCACGAACCCAGGCACAGGGAGGAAATGACATACCGAACAACTTAAGCGTAGCCTCAAATGAGGCCGACACAGATTCTGGGAGAACTGCGATAAGAAGTTCAAATAAAAGGGCAGCATCCACGTGCGTCATGCTACCAAGGAACATGAGGAAGGAAATGACTTGGAGGTACATCATGACATCAACAGGCTTTCCCAGACAAGCTGGGTATGATGACATGAGAAGCCTCTACCCCGCAGATGACATAAGCATGGATGTAAAGGGGAATGTGGTCAACAGGTTAGAGAAATTCTCCTCTAGTGTCTTGACGTAACCAGCTACATGCACGTGCGGCACACGACACTGTGTGTCATGCTCAATTTCCATAGTCAAGAAGACACATGGTTTACTAAGAGACGTGGTCAGGATATCGTTCACATAGAAAGGATTAGCAACAAAGTGTCTGTAGGGAGGAATCACAAATGAAGCTAGGTCAAATGGGCTGCAGTTGTATCCTCGTTGCTCCAACATGGAAGAGATGTCGAGGTTCCAACAGTGGAGACTCAGTAAAGTCTTTGCAGTGGTGTACTTCATAACAGGGGCAAACATGTCATCAAATTCCACGTGACATACTCGGGAAAATCCCTTGGTCATTAGACATGCATTGTACCGCTCCACTAAACCATCTGACCTTTCTTTCCTTCGAATCACCCAACAAGCAGCTGCCACCTTGAGGCCTTGCGGCCAGAGGGTTCTTCACCTTCTTATGAATAACATGCTCCTCGATGTCAGATAGCTCCTCGGACATTGCGTACTCCCAAAATGCTTTGGAACAGGCTTGCTGCACAAATTTTGGTTCGGGAAGATGTCCCGCAACGTCACTTGCAACAAATGTGGTGGCAGCTGAGGTGCCTTGCAGATCCCAACAAGACTCAGCTGCCGCAACAGAATTCTGGAGCTAATCAGTGACGAAGGAGTATCCAAGAGTAGTGTTAGCTTATGCCACAGCCGTAGCCAGGCCGAGCGCCTCAAGACTCAAGCAATTGCGATTTTTGGCATCCAAGACAATCTTCTGTGAATGATCATAGCAGCCGAACGCATCGACAGCGTCAACTACAACGCTTGGATACAAGAATCCAGCGGCTGGCTATCCCAAAGACACCATCCTTTTTGTGGCGGAGGGAAGTCACAGTAAAAAAAACCTCGTCTCCAATGGAAATTGACACCTTCAATCAGTGAAATCCACGGCTGTGTTGGACTTGCTGAAAGCTGGGTCATATCTCGTGCGACTACCGAAAGCGACAACAGCAAGACAAAAGGGGGGGGAAGTCGCAGAAAATGATTGAACAATCAGAAAACGGCAAAGGACAGGAGTATACGGCGAGGCTCCTGTCCGGTCGAAAAGATCTTCACCGACCGATTGTCCATCTGAGCGGCTCACGTTGCCGCAGACAAGGGTTCATGAACACAACAAAATTTGACGAGGAATACGAGGACGACCAACCGGCGATACTGCTACAAGTGCAACTGAAGGGTTGAAAACGTCACATAACAGTACCGGCACTACTGGACAGAGGAGCTCCTAACAGTTCTGTCAGCAACGACATGGTTCAGAAGCTGGATTTGTACACCAAACCATGAGTGTTTGAAGGAAAATCCATTGACAGACAACTGCAGATCAGTCGAATTTGCGAACCACTCTGACTACAGATAAGATATCTCCATGACATAACAGTCTTCAGAACTTGCCCAATGAGTGGCCACAAAATCATCCTTGGGTGAGATTTCCTGTACTGGCACAATCCGTAGGTCAACTGGAGTAGCGGAGCAGTATACATCAATATTAGTGGCAAAAAATGACATTGCCTCTAGTCAAGCAACCCACGACTCAGTGGCAATTATGTCAAGCAACAGAGGTGGAAGCAACAGAGGAAGTTGCGACAGCCACAAAAGACCAACCAATATCTCTGGACGTGACAAAACAAAACCGCAGAGCCCAAGCATGGCTGGTCCACATGGAAGAAGGGGAAGCGGAAGAAAGTGCAGTTGCAGAAGCGACATCCACAACCTCGACACCTGAAACGTTCGTAGCCATAGCAAAGGAGTTTGCAAAGCTCGTGAAGGAGTTTGATGGGGTTTTTCCTGACAAACTACCCCAAGAGTTACCATCGCAATGCAACATCGGCCATCAAATAGACCTGAAGCTGGACAGCAGATCGACAGTGAAGGGGACCTATCAAATGAGCGATCACGAGCTGACCAAACTCAAGAAGCAGCATGATGAGATGCTCGGGCAGGGGTTCTCGACCCTCTATGCCATCCTATGGAGCACAAGTTCTTTTCACTAAGAAGATCGGAGAGATGCGGATGTCCACGGAATACAGAGCATTGAACAACATTACCATCAAGAACCACTACCCCCTCCTGTGAGCAGATGAAAATTTTTACCAACTCCGTGGGGCCCAGATTTTCAGCAAGATCAACCTACATTGCGGCTAACATCATATCCACGTATCTGATAATGACATCAAAAAGACAACATTTTGCACCAGGTACAGGCACTTTGAGTTTACGGTCATACCGTTTCCGAATCACAAATGCCCCCACAACACTTATGGCGGCGAAAAACAACATTTTTCGGCCATACCTCGACAATTTTTTTTCGTGCATCTCAATGACATTGTGGTGTACTACCACACCCGGCGGAGCACAATGGAAATCTCCGATAAGTTCTCAGAAATCTTCAAAGAGATAAAATGTTTTTGAAAACTCTCAAAATGAGACTTCGGTGGGGTTCCGAAATGGACTAATTTAGTCTTAGTCTATCTTTCCGAGCGGGAAATCGATGTTGCGAGCTACTGCAAACATGGCCATCAAGGCCGTCAACCGGCCGTCCGGGTTGCGAGAATGATGCGAGACTCGCTAGACTCGCAAAAGTTTTCCCTCCGTCGTAGACGTAGACTAAATAGTTATGGGGAGGGGCGACTCGGGAAATAGACTAATTAGTCGAAAAACCTCGACTAAACTGCGGGCCGCGCAATGAGTTTAGTCCATTTAGTCCATCTTTTAATGATTTAAGAGAAATTTCGTAGAATGCTGGTCTGACGGTGCAGATGTGCTCATCGATTAGTCATGGATTGTTGTGGTTTATACGTTTGAAGTTCGAAAATTCGAACTCTCCACGACAGCGTCTCGCGCGGTCCGGTGGTTCGTCGCACCGCAGCCGTAGTTGTCGTTGTGCATGTTCAGTACATAGTGCATGTTCCTGCACTCGTACTTGTCACTTCCGTCCCCAACTTCCACTATGGCCTCTTCACGCTGGCCTAGCACGTCCTCCAGCGCAACCTTCCCAGTGGCTGCCAACACAGCCACGTCACCGAGGGGCACTGGTCAGTGCGCGTACATTCCCACGAGCGTCCGCATGATGCAGCTTCGTCAACTCACTCGCGAGAACAACGAGGCCATGCGGCAGCGACAACGCCTCGGCCCGTTCAACTATGCGCCACCCCCCGTGGCCACGGATGACTACAACCGCACCCCGCTTGTCGGCAACAACGATGCCGCAGCTTCCCGCTTTGCCCACGTGCCAACGCCCCCGATCTGGGACAATCGCCTGGACGCGCCAGCTATGGTCCCCAAGGCTGTACCTGACGTGGATGTTGCTGACTTCGCGAGCCAAGCTCCGTCGATGACTGTTCCGGCGTCTCGAACTCCATCCTGCACGAACGCCACCGCCGACTCAACCGGCGGGCTGGCGAAGAACTACTGGACTCTGGAAAAGGACACCGCACTCCTGTCGCTGGCGGTGGAGTACGCGGCGGAGTTTCGTGAAGTACATGGCTGGCAGACACGTATGCACGGGGTTCTTGGCGGTCAACTGGCAAAACAGCTCGGCATCGACGAGCCGACGACGGAGCAGATTCGTAACCGTTGCAACAACCTCGCCAAAACATGGCGTTTGGCGTACGACCTCGTCGGTAAGAGTGGGAACAGTATTGACCGTATTCGCTGGACAATAGAAATGGACGCCAAGGCATGGGATGCCGTTAAGATGACAAATCCTGCCGTTGCGAAGCTCCAGGGTAAATCCATGCCGTGGTTTGATTTGGCGACGAAGCTGTGGATTCGTGACAAGGCCGTTGGCGTGAATGTCATAAGTTCTGTACACGCGCGCGAAATTGGGGTGAAGAATAAAAGTGAAGATGACATGGCTGGTGACCGTATAGTGCGTCGCAGGGTTTTCAACAAGCAAGTTGACAAAGTCGCGCAGCTGGTGAAGAACGCAGGTCGTTTGGAGTGTGTTATTCGTGATGATGGCCCAAAAACGTCATGGGCCATGGCTGTTCAGGAGGTTAATAACGACAACATTATGACGGATGACGACAAGATGGAGCTACTCGAAGTGTTACAGAAGGACGAAAAAATGTGTACTTTGTACGTCTGGTCAAAGGGTGGCGTGCGTGCACGTGTCCTTCATCTTTTATTGGGCCGCACACCAGGGCATGACGGTCATGCACAAGTTGAGGAAGAGGCCACTGAGGACCTGGGCGGTGATGAGGGCGGGGACGATGAGGATGGGGATGAGGAGGGCGGGGAAGAGGTGAATGGGGAAGAGGAGGATGGTGACGACGAGGAGGACGGGGTGGAGGAGTGGGAGAAGCAGCATGGTAGCGGCAGTGGCAAGCACAGCGTCGAGGACCTGTGTGCGCAAGAGACTTTGCAGGATTCGTAATATGTATGCTATTGTTATCTGAGTCCATAGCAATGCTTAGCATTCTGTGTGATTATTAATGGAATATTGACATCGTGAGCTCATTAATCATCTGAATTGTTTACAGTGTAGTCGGACCACATAACATTAGCCATCCTATTCCGTAATTCCCTAATCACTTGGTCCCCATGCTGTCTACCACTTGGTCTCACACGCACTGGAATATGAGACGTCTCGACTTCTCCCGTATGCCCCTCCCATCCCGGATAAAACAATGAATGCCTCTCCTGTTTCATGTTATGCATCACAAAACACGCCATAATGAGTTCTCCCTGAAAGTCCACGTTGAAACATGGCATACCCTGTAAAATTCAGAACCGTGCTTTCAAAACACCGAACGCCCATTCGATGGATGATCGAGCGGAGGCATGTCTGAGGTTGAATAACTCTTCCATACACGTCGGGCGGAGATTGCGTGGTCCAAAATCTTGCAGATGGTACCTGACCCCCCGAAACGGTGGCATCACTCCGTAACCTTCTGGAAAAGCAGCATCACCAGGTACAAACTTCCCAGCAGGTAGCCGGAATCCCCGATGGAGAGCGTCCGTGAACATGCAGGCGTCGTGCACGGAACCTTCCCAGCCGACGGTGACGAAAGTAAATCGTAGATCAGGGTTACAAACTGCCAGTACGTTCTGAGAAACGCGTGAATTTCGGTCGATGTACGCCGTACGTCGGATGCGTGTGACAATGACGGGGACATGCGTCCCATCGACGGCTCCGACGCAGTCAGAGAAATAAGGTAGGTAGTCATGGCGATTCTCCCACGCAGAAAACGGAGGGTCCGCCGAAGATGGAAGGCGAATGACAGACGGTGCAAGTTCCAGCAGTGCGTGCACGACCTCGCGTAGTATTCGATGAATGGTTGCAGCACCACGCTGGAATCTTTCCATCAACTGCCGCGTGCTCATGGCATGGCACACGCATTGAAGAAAGATGATTACTTTCTCGTCAGTCCGAACCTGGGTGTCGCGTAGCGAGCCTCGACTGGTCAAGGCATCCACGATGGCTTGCCATGTTGACACCGACATGCGAGCCATGTTGTATAGACGCAATGGATGGCCCCGACAGAGTTCCTCCAGCCATTGACGACCCCGGAAGTGCCCGTCATGCATTCGCCGACGCGTCAGCTGAGTCACAAGGCGAATCAACAGCACGTTAATGAGTTCGCGGATTAACTCGAATACATGAGCGTTGATGTCCCTCATGTACCGAAGAAGAGCACGCCTTACAGCTGCACGTCGACGTGTTGCATCCATGGTGAACGGAATACCGACGTACTGCCCCCAGAGCCATGAAATAACAGGACGACTCCAATTGCCTCTAACAAAGGTAGCCGTTTGAACCGTTGCGACTCGGAAGAGCGCTACGGATGCCACTGACATGTGTTCAACCCTGCTGTACACTAAAAGTAGGACTAAATAGTCCGAACCGTTGACTAAATTTTCGAACTATTTTGTCTATTTCTTCGAAAACGCGCGAACACTCGTCAGACTAAATAGTTCAACCAATCAGTTTTCCGGCTACGCGCGCACGGTGAACTAATTAGTCCACCGCTACAAGTCTTTGTTTGAACTACAAACTAAATTAGTCCATTTCGGAACCCCACCTTCGTTCACCGTTCGATCGAGTTTTTGGGCCATATAATGGGCCGCGGACGGATCATCATGGACCGAAAAAGGTGGAGGCAGTCGATGATTGGTGGACGCCCACAAACGTTCGGAAAATCCAGGAATTCTTGGGATTTTGCAACTCCTACCATCGATTCGTAAAAAGTACGCACTGGTGTCAGCACACCTCTCCGATCTCACCCAGAAGACAACCGAGTGGAATTGGAGGGACAACGAACAAGAAGCTTTTAACTCTTTAAGAAACGCCTTGACCTCAGCACCGGCCTTTCAATTGGCAGATCTAACGGTGGACAACATCATGGCCACCAATGCATCCGACCGAGCCATCGCAGCCATTCTCCTCCGAGACAACGACGTTGGAGAACAACCGGTCGCAAAAAGTGTCGAGACTGTCACATGTCAAGAAAACTACGTGGGCCGGAACTAAACTACGCGGTACACGAGAAGGAGATGCTTGCAGTCATGCACGTGTTGAAGATATAGCGGTGCTACTTGGAATGCCGACGATGCATCGTCCGCACTGACCATTACGCCGTGAAGAGTCTCCAGACCCAGCCAGATCTAAGTAGTTGATAAACTTGATGGATGGAGTTGCTCGAGTACAACTTCGACAACGACATCGAGTACCGGCTTGGAAAAAACAAATTCTGCGGATGCTTTTTGTCGGAGACCAGATTTAATGGCTGAGATCAACACTTTGCTCGTCGAACGAGACTTGTACCACGCGGGGTTGGTTGCAAAGGGTTACAAGGAGTTCGACGGGTACGACAAAACAAAGATTTGGTTCGACGACCTGACTAGCAACAACGATTCACTCGCCAGGTCGTCGTTCCTCCGAATTTGGAATTGCTACGCATGCTATTAGACGAATGCCACATCACCGATCCAAGTGTACACTTTGGTGAGGAGACGGCGCTTAAAAAACACGAGAAATACTACTAGTGGGACAACAAACAGACTGACGTGGCAGCCTTGTGCAAATCGTGCGACACTTGTCAGAGACAAAAATATTGTCACATATGACCACCTGGTCTATGTCAATCCCTACCCGTTCCGACGGAACTGTGGGCCAACATCAGCATGGATTTCGTTATGGGAGTACCTGACACTCGTGAGGGATATGATACCATCGTGGTCGTGGTACACAAAATTTCTAAAAAGTGACACGTCATGCCGACCACGACCACCGTCATCGTAGAAGGGACAGCATGGCTGTTTCTAAATCAAATTCTGCGGTTGCAAAGAGTGCCACGTACCATCATCAGCGATAGAGATGGCCGCTTCACCAGTCGTTTTTGGCGCCAACTGATGACACGATACAACGGTCGGATCTAGTTATCAACGGCGTTCTATCCTCAGACCGATGGGCAAACCGAATGAATCAGGCGCTCTAACAACTTCTTTGAACTTTATGTGAGCCACATGGCTATGATTGGGCAGCACAACTGCCGATCGCCAACCTCGCGTGAAACTCCACCACTTCCACTGTAATTGGAGAAATACCTTCCGAGATGGTGTACGCCAAATTTCCCGCCGCACCGGCTGGATTTCAAAGTCAAAGCAACATCCCCGTGGCTAACATCCAACACCACGACTTTGCAAGCATCTGGGAGGAAACACGCCAGACCCTCAAAAATACAGAAGCAATTATGAAGCAGGCGTTCCTCCTGGCCTAACATCTATGTCTTGGACTTAACTGAGAAGACGTGTTTTCTTTGAACCCAAGACCCCTCATTTCTGGGAAGCTATAAAATCTGTTCTTTCCCATATTCTGAAGAATAATCAAAATTCAGAAATCGGGAAAATGGGGGTGGGATAAAGATGAAACTGAAAATTGAGGGGGGAGGGAATATTTTAATACAAATGGGGGTATTTCGATACTGGTCAGCCGAATAAATGAGCTCCTTAGGTAATCTCTCATAAATTCCGCCCGAACGTAGGATTGATTGTTTCAGCACACGACTCGACGCTTCTGCGTGCGTGAATGCGGCGCGCATGCCTGGGTCTCGCACTCAGAAAGACCCACCTGCGCAACCCACACATCTTGTGGGCACCATGACGACTAGTACATGCCCTGACGATTCGGACATCCTTCGGGCTTTCGACGCCCTGCAGAAGGTCCCAGCGGTCCCTGGATCTCTTGAAGGATGCCTGAAGCATTGAAATTAGCGCTAACTGGTGCCGGTCTGGCTAATTCGCGCAGGAATACTTCGCTGGTAGGGCGGAGCTGATGACCGTGAAGTCTGCTCTGGCGGTCTCGGAGGCCAAGAGGAAGTCAGCAGAGCTCAAAGCTTCTATGCAGGCCAAGGGTAAGACATTCATCAGTCAAGGCTTCCAGGCCACCATGCAACAAGAAAACTGAACGCAGGCTGTGCCTCACTTTCAGAGATTGAACGACTCCAGCAATTGAGAAGGGCCGACCTTCAAATGACGAAGCAGCATGTAGGATCTGGGAACTGAAATGATGAAAATCTGTCAGCGGTGTGTCGGCGTCAGCGGTCTGAGGGTTTTCTGATGCGCTTTTCAGGCACACATTGCTGCGGAGTACGAGAAGCTTTCGCTTAGCTATGCGAATGACAAGCAGAAATGGAAAAAACTACATCAGGTTGCTGCGAGCACCGTGGGAACTTCCTGTCAGGCCCCGAAGTGATGAGGTGAATGACGAGGCTATGACTCAAGTGCAGGATCTGGAAGACTCGCAATTGCAAAGGGATGCTTCATGGAAGGAAGTCGAGCAGAAGTTGAAGGAAAGGGCAGAGTAAGTTCAAAGAGCCGGTAATGGAAGATCAAGTCTTAAGTCTGGTTGACTGAATGGAGTTTTTGGTATTGCAGGAATTTGGAGCGTGAATTCTCTGAAGCCTGTTCAACTATTGTGTCACTTGAAGACAAGATAGCATCCCTCTCTGCAGAAGCCGATAATGCAAGGGAAGCTGCAAGAAATGGCGTTGGAGCTGTTCGCCAGCAATGTGCGCCCTCAATTACATAGAAGCAAGGTGGCTTGTGCACCTGTGACTGCTGTCTCACCTGTTCTCCAAGTTGTGTGCAGATGAGAAGGAGCTCGAACAACTGCACGCAGCTTTACATGAACGAGAGCGCATCATAGTGGAATTGAGGAACTCGCTATCGCAACTGAAGGAGTGCTGTAAGTCCTTTCCATGGACGTTTTTCTCAAATTAGCTTCTTGTGCTTTCTTCTGGGTTGCGCCAGCAAGTAGTTACTACTGGTAACATTCTGCACCTTGCAGATGCTGCAAGTCAACTGAAACTGGAGGAACAGCTACAGGAATCCAAGTCAAACCGGCACTCTGACATCCTCAAGACAAGATTGCTGAAGCTGCGGAAGGAAAATGAAGAACTTAAGAGGGCTGTACGAGCTGCAGGCCTAAGCAATTCCTGACAAAGCTTTGAATGTGTCTGTCCAAGCACCTGATGGAGTCCTCTCTGCAGATGTCTGGTGTTTTTCTCAGGTGATTGCCCCCCCCTCCACATCTGAACGCTCTCAAGAGTGCACCATCCAACTAATACTAGGCCCTGGCAACCATTTGGAATCCTGCAGATGCAGGAATGTCATGCGTGCTCACATGTGTTCCGCAATCCTTGTGGTGCCTCCTATACGCTGGATGGACCGTTTTTATTGATTGAATGCTTAACTTAATGGAGCCCCCCACTGGTCAATAGTCCTTAGATCTGATGTACACAAATGAGGCAAGAGACGTGGTTTGAATGCTAGAGGTGTTTCTGGTTTAACAAGAGCTTGTTGGAGGATAAGGAATGAAACTCTCAGCCAGTGACAGAACTTGCAGCACATCTCCATTGATGAGGCGACAATCTCAGACCGAGGGCGCCGGAGGACATGGCCATGAACTTTCATTGTACTTCAAACTTGTCATTTTCTAACTGGGGACATTCCCTCACAGCACGGACTCATTGGAAACTGAACAAATCATACCAATTGCTCAAGTGGAGAAGTGGGCAAGAAAAGGTGGCCAAATGGTGCAAAGGGAGGCAACATAAGAGGAAAATCTTGTGGCAAAGAAGGAAATTTTCTGTTTGGCGATGCTCATCAGACCACATCTACACCGCCATTTTGAAACAAATGACCTCCGCTCATCAACAAACTCGTCGAGGTTGCAGGATTTGAGGACACGCCATTTGCTGCATCCGAAAACAGATGCTTGGACTGAAATGCTGAAGAGCCAGATGGCATTTCGTTCTCACGATGAGATGGAATCACTGTTCTTTGTGGTGAAAGAGTCAATGGTGGAGCCCAGGAATCAGAACCCTCGGCGTTTGTGGGAAAAACGGTGCCATCACTTCTCATTGGTGCACAGTGGGGCAGGAGCAACGAGAAGAGCCACAAAGGTGAGCGGAGCTCGAAAGCGTTCACGATGTTGTTGACACAGCCCAGATCGAACTCATTCTTCCAGACCTGACATGTACAAGAACAGAAGTAACGTGAAGAGAAGCAATAAACGTCAAGACAGAAGTTTGCGCCAAAGCAGATGGCATCAGGGGGCCAAAAGCAACAACAATGAGCGGTCCATTGCGACGTAGCTTTTTGTTTCTTTTCATTACAAGAGCTTCTGTTAAAAAAAAAAAGACAAGAAAGAAAATAATGCTATTCACTTGGCCTCGGACAGTTTTGAAACAGCTGTTCGATACTGGGCAAAGCCTGTATTTTATCTGGGGGTGTTCCCCAAGTTGGGAGTCAGACACCACTACCTTGATATTATTCAGTGACTGAATAAATTCGGCCAAAACATTGCGGCCGTTTTAGTCAGTCCATGGTGGGTCGAAATCCCGTTTGTTTCAGACCATCAAGGGGGGGGGGGGAAGAGGGAGGCTTAGAGGGAGGCAAATTGAGAGGGGAAAAGTTAATTGGGGTTTTTAGGGGGGGGGAGGGGTTGCCAAATCACTGCTGCTCTGGCGCTGGTACTGGTCCTGTGCCTGTTGCTGAAGCTGAGCCTGCTGCTGCTGCTCTGCTGTGCCTGCTGCTGTTGCTGCTGCAGCTGCTCCTGAAGCTGATGCCCAAGCACCTGCTGCTGCAACGCCTGCTGCTGCAGCTGCCAAAAGATGGGGGAATTTGGGGATGTGCGATGACGCATAGTGGCCGAGGGTGGTGGCTGGAGGGGGATGCCAGATTTGCACAGCGTCCACGTTAAAAAAAAAAAAAAAAGAGGGCGTGGCTGTCAGAATGATGGGTGAGGAGTGCGTAGCATCATGACGTTGGCTGGAAGGTGAGGGTCAGGGCCTCTAATCCACGCCCCTCCTTTTCTTTACTCTTTTCCTTTTGGAATGGGGGGTTTGCGAACTGGGAGCCCGAGTTTGATTCCCCCCTTCGAAAGAGAAGGAAGCAGCCGAATAAAAACAGCCGTTTCGTCCGTCCGTTTCGGCCTTAAGGGCTTAACTCGACTTCACTCGCTGACAATCCATGGTGTTGAATGATCCCCATCCCAGCAACTTGAACAACTCTCTCTCTCTCTCTCTCTCTCTCTCTCTTGCAATGAA
>SZWC01002216.1:210627-226440 GCA_023375785.1 Penium margaritaceum
ACACGCACACGCACACGCACACGCACACGCACACGCACACGCACACGCGCGCACACACACACACACACACACACACACACACACACACACACACACACACACACACACACACACACACACACACACACACACACACACACAAGCGAAACACACATGCACAAGCTAACCCTTGAGCCAAACATGAAGAAGAAGCCCACTCACCAAACATGAAGAAATAGCGGTAGTTTCGGTAGCCCACGCAATTGTTCATCCATGCTGCACACAAGAGCACAGCACACAACACGCAAGTGGTTTGGGGAAAAGGGGAATATGGCACGGTGAAGTGGGTGAGGTGCAGATGGTACAATGAAGTGCGGGAGGGGAAGATGGTAAAATGAAGTGGGGAAGGGGAAGATGGTACAATGAGTTTGGGGAGGGGAAGCTAGTACACTGAAATGGGGAAGGGGCAGAAGGTGCTGCACAGGCCACTTCATATTGTGTGATGTGGTGGTGTTGTTTGTGTTCTGGTGTGGTGGTGTGGCGGCGGTGAATGCATGGGACAACATGGCAGGACATGACACGGCATGACATGGCATGACATGACACAACACAACATTACATGACATGACATAACATGACATGGCATGACGTGACATAACTTGTGATTACATATGACATGACATGCAATGCAATGGCATGATATGGCATAGTCTGACATAACATATGACAGAACATCATAGCCTTTGTTTTGAGGTAATGGTTTTTGATTAATCTATGCTCCGCACAAGGACAAAGGTTCAACATTTCTGACAGGCCTAAGTCACAAACTTATGCCTCACTTTTCTTTCCCAACAAAGGAAACTAAAGAAGTCCGACAGCCCACTCAGCATACACCCCCTTCCCCGAATCCCCATCCCCCTCTCCCCAAACCCCAGGCGGGGCGGCAGGACGAGCGTTTGCACAACGGTAGCTGCACCAGACTCATCCCACAGCTTGCCTCCCTCCCCTCCTACCCATGCGCACCTCATCTCTCGCAACATTGCTTCCCTTCACCTCCACACATGCATGCACAACACGCGCCCTTGTCAACTCTCGCCACCTCCCCCAAGCCTCTATCCCAAGCGGTCACTCCATCCACACCAAAGGCGGAGAACGAGCACGGAGGGGGAGTGAGAGCAAGAGGGTTGGGACACGTACGGCAGTGGTGGTCCATCTTCAGCACACACCTGCACTCCCCCCCCCCCCCCAACCGCCGCCGCAGCCGCCACCACCACCACCACCGCAACCGCCACCGCCACTGCCGCCGCTGCCGCCACCACCACCACCACCGCAACCGCCACCGCCACTGCCGCCGCTGCCGCCACCACCACCACCACCGCAACCGCCACCGCCACTGCCGCCGCTGCCGCCACCACCACCACCACCGCAACCGCCACCGCCACTGCCGCCGCTGCCGCCACCACCACCACCACCGCAACCGCCACCGCCACTGCCGCCGCTGCCGCCACCACCACCACCACCGCAACCGCCACCGCCACTGCCGCCGCTGCCGCCACCACCACCACCACCGCAACCGCCACCGCCACTGCCGCCGCTGCCGCCACCACCACCACCACCGCAACCGCCACCGCCACTGCCGCCGCTGCCGCCACCACCACCACCACCGCAACCGCCACCGCCACTGCCGCCGCTGCCGCCACCACCACCACCACCGCAACCGCCACCGCCACTGCCGCCGCTGCCGCCACCACCACCACCACCGCAACCGCCACCGCCACTGCCGCCGCTGCCGCCACCACCACCACCACCGCAACCGCCACCGCCACTGCCGCCGCTGCCGCCACCACCACCACCACCGCAACCGCCACCGCCACTGCCGCCGCTGCCGCCACCACCACCACCACCGCAACCGCCACCGCCACTGCCGCCGCTGCCGCCACCACCACCACCACCGCAACCGCCACCGCCACTGCCGCCGCTGCCGCCACCACCACCACCACCGCAACCGCCACCGCCACTGCCGCCGCTGCCGCCACCACCACCACCACCGCAACCGCCACCGCCACTGCCGCCGCTGCCGCCACCACCACCACCACCGCAACCGCCACCGCCACTGCCGCCGCTGCCGCCACCACCACCACCACCGCAACCGCCACCGCCACTGCCGCCGCTGCCGCCACCACCACCACCACCGCAACCGCCACCGCCACTGCCGCCGCTGCCGCCACCACCACCATCACCCCCCGCCCCCCCCCAACCGCCGCCGCAGCCGCCACCACCACCACCACCACCGCCACAGCCGCCGCCACCACCAGCACAACCATGCCACCACCATAACCATCACCACCACCACCGCTGCCACCACAACCACAACCATAACGATCACCATAGCCATGACCATAACCACCACCATAACCATCACCACCGCCACCCCTGCCACCACAACCAACACAGCCATGACGATCACCACAACCACCATAACCACCACCACCACCGCATGACGTCACACAGCAGCCATGAACCTGGCATCATCAGTTTCGGAAAGAGATGACACGAAGAAAAGAAACAACATTGGCGCAGCATGGCTGCACGCCAGCTGTGAAGCATCATTCATTCCTGCCAAGCCTGCTGCAGCACGAGCGCAAGACCACCACACGCCACGCCACACGCGGCGATTGACTTGACGTGCAGGTCTCGACACGCATCCACTGACACACAGACAACCATCCTCCGCATTGAGCTGCGACAGTGCACAAGCAGACGAACGACCACCGGAGGAACAGAGAGGAGAAAGATAGAAGACGAAGAAGAAGAGGAAAAAGAAGAAGAAGAAGAAGAAGAAGAAGAAGAAGAAGAAGACAAAGAAGAAGAAGAAGACAAAGAAGGAAGAAGAAGAAGAAAGAAGAAGAAGAAGAAGAAGAAGAAGAAGAAGAAGAAAAAGAAGAAGAAAGAAAAGACGAAAGAAGAAGGGGAAGAACAACAAGAACAAGAAGAACAAGAAGAACAAGAAGAACAAGAAGAAAGAAGAAGAAGAAGAAGAAGAAGAAGAAGAAGAAGAAGAAGAAGAATAAGAAGAAGAAGAAGAAGACGAAGAAGAAGAAGAAGAAGAAGAAGAAGCAGGAGAAGAATAAGAAGAAGAAGAAGAAGAAGAAGAAGAAGAAGAAGAAGAAGGAAGAAGAAGAAGAAAGAAGAAGAAGAAGAAGAAGAAGAAGAAGAAGAAAACGAAGAAGAAAGAAAAGACAAAAGAAGAAAAAAGGAGAAGAAGAAGGAGAAGAGGACGAAGAAGAAGAAGAAGAAGAAGAAAGAAGAAGAAGAAGAGGAAAAAGAAGAAGAAACCGCCATACAGGGAACAGCAGGACGTTCATTCGCCAAACACAAAAGAGCCCACCCACTCTGCCAGATTGTAATGCAAACTGGCTGGACCGGGGGCGGGAGGGGGGGGGGTCCCCGGGAACTGGGCCTTTCCTTGGTTGAATTGAAATGGGTCCTGCCCCACCCACGCAGTATGAGCGTCGTGGAATCACACACTCTGTGCTTCCACGCAGTATGAGCGTCGTGGAATCACACTCTGTGCTTCCACGCAGTATGAGCGTCGTGGAATCACACTCTCTGTGCTTCCACGCAGTATGAGCGTCGTGGAATCACACTCTGTGCTTCCACGCAGTATGAGCGTCGTGGAATCACACTCTCTGTGCTTCCACGCAGTATGAGCGTCGTGTAATCACACTCTGTGCTTCCACGCAGTATGAGCGTCGTGTAATCACACTCTCTGTGCTTCCACGCAGTATGAGCGTCGTGGAATCACACTCTGTGCTTCCACGCAGTATGAGCGTCGTGGAATCACTCTGTGCTTCCACGCAGTATGAGCGTCGTGGAATCACTCTGTGCTTCCACGCAGTATGAGCGTCGTGGAATCACTCTCAGTGCTTCCACGCAGTATGAGCGTCGTGGAATCACACACTCTGTGCTTCCACGCAGTATGAGCGTCGTGGAATCACACACTCTGTGCTTCCACGCAGTATGAGCGTCGTGGAATCACTCTCAGTGCTTCCACGCAGTATGAGCGTCGTGGAATCACACACTCTGTGCTTCCACGCAGTATGAGCGTCGTGGAATCACACACTCTGTGCTTCCACGCAGTATGAGCGTCGTGGAATCACACACTCTGTACTTCCACGCAGTATGAGCGTCGTGGAATCACACTCTCTGTGCTTCCACGCAGTATGAGCGTCGTGGAATCACACACTCTGTACTTCCACGCAGTATGAGCGTCGTGGAATCACACTCTCTGTGCTTCCACGCAGTATGAGCGTCGTGGAATCACTCTCAGTGCTTCCACGCAGTATGAGCGTCGTGGAATCACACACTCTGTGCTTCCACGCAGTATGAGCGTCGTGGAATCACACACTCTGTGCTTCCACGCAGTATGAGCGTCGTGGAATCACTCTCAGTGCTTCCACGCAGTATGAGCGTCGTGGAATCACACACTCTGTGCTTCCACGCAGTATGAGCGTCGTGGAATCACACACTCTGTGCTTCCACGCAGTATGAGCGTCGTGGAATCACACACTCTGTACTTCCACGCAGTATGAGCGTCGTGGAATCACACTCTCTGTGCTTCCACGCAGTATGAGCGTCGTGGAATCACTCTGTGCTTCCACGCAGTATGAGCGTCGTGGAATCACACACTCTGTACTTCCACGCAGTATGAGCGTCGTGGAATCACACTCTCTGTGCTTCCACGCAGTATGAGCGTCGTGGAATCACTCTCTGTACTTCCACGCAGTATGAGCGTCGTGGAATCACACTCTCTGTGCTTCCACGCAGTATGAGCGTCGTGGAATCACGCTCTCTGTGCTTCCACGCAGTATGAGCGTCGTGGAATCACACTCTGTGCTTCCACGCAGTATGAGCGTCGTGGAATCACACTCTCTGTGCTTCCACGCAGTATGAGCGTCGTGGAATCACACTCTGTGCTTCCACGCAGTATGAGCGTCGTGGAATCACTCTGTGCTTCCACGCAGTATGAGCGTCGTGGAATCACTCTCAGTGCTTCCACGCAGTATGAGCGTCGTGGAATCACACTCTCTGTGCTTCCACGCAGTATGAGCGTCGTGGAATCACACTCTCTGTGCTTCCTCGCAGTATGAGCGTCGTGGAATCACACTCTCTGTGCTTCCACGCAGTATGAGCGTCGTGGAATCACACTCTCTGTGCTTCCACGCAGTATGAGCATCGTGGAATCACACTCTGTGCTTCCACGCAGTATGAGTGTGATTCCACGACGCTCATACTGCGAGGAAGCACAGAGAGTGTGATTCTACGACGCTCATACTGCGAGGAAGCACAGAGAGTGTGATTCTACGACGCTCATACTGCGAGGAAGCACAGAGAGTGTGATTCTACGACGCTCATACTGCGAGGAAGCACAGAGAGTGTGATTCTACGACGCTCATACTGCGAGGAAGCACAGAGAGTGTGATTCTACGACGCTCATACTGCGAGGAAGCACAGAGAGTGTGATTCTACGACGCTCATACTGCGAGGAAGCACAGAGAGTGTGATTCTACGACGCTCATACTGCGAGGAAGCACAGAGAGTGTGATTCTACGACGCTCATACTGCGAGGAAGCACAGAGAGTGTGATTCTACGACGCTCATACTGCGAGGAAGCACAGAGAGTGTGATTCTACGACGCTCATACTGCGAGGAAGCACAGAGAGTGTGATTCTACGACGCTCATACTGCGAGGAAGCACAGAGAGTGTGATTCTACGACGCTCATACTGCGAGGAAGCACAGAGAGTGTGATTCTACGACGCTCATACTGCGAGGAAGCACAGAGAGTGTGATTCTACGACGCTCATACTGCGAGGAAGCACAGAGAGTGTGATTCTACGACGCTCATACTGCGAGGAAGCACAGAGAGTGTGATTCTACGACGCTCATACTGCGAGGAAGCACAGAGAGTGTGATTCTACGACGCTCATACTGCGAGGAAGCACAGAGAGTGTGATTCTACGACGCTCATACTGCGAGGAAGCACAGAGAGTGTGATTCTACGACGCTCATACTGCGAGGAAGCACAGAGAGTGTGATTCTACGACGCTCATACTGCGAGGAAGCACAGAGAGTGTGATTCTACGACGCTCATACTGCGAGGAAGCACAGAGAGTGTGATTCTACGACGCTCATACTGCGAGGAAGCACAGAGAGTGTGATTCTACGACGCTCATACTGCGAGGAAGCACAGAGAGTGTGATTCTACGACGCTCATACTGCGAGGAAGCACAGAGAGTGTGATTCTACGACGCTCATACTGCGAGGAAGCACAGAGAGTGTGATTCTACGACGCTCATACTGCGAGGAAGCACAGAGAGTGTGATTCTACGACGCTCATACTGCGAGGAAGCACAGAGAGTGTGATTCTACGACGCTCATACTGCGAGGAAGCACAGAGAGTGTGATTCTACGACGCTCATACTGCGAGGAAGCACAGAGAGTGTGATTCTACGACGCTCATACTGCGAGGAAGCACAGAGAGTGTGATTCTACGACGCTCATACTGCGAGGAAGCACAGAGAGTGTGATTCTACGACGCTCATACTGCGAGGAAGCACAGAGAGTGTGATTCTACGACGCTCATACTGCGAGGAAGCACAGAGAGTGTGATTCTACGACGCTCATACTGCGAGGAAGCACAGAGAGTGTGATTCTACGACGCTCATACTGCGAGGAAGCACAGAGAGTGTGATTCTACGACGCTCATACTGCGAGGAAGCACAGAGAGTGTGATTCTACGACGCTCATACTGCGAGGAAGCACAGAGAGTGTGATTCTACGACGCTCATACTGCGAGGAAGCACAGAGAGTGTGATTCTACGACGCTCATACTGCGAGGAAGCACAGAGAGTGTGATTCTACGACGCTCATACTGCGAGGAAGCACAGAGAGTGTGATTCTACGACGCTCATACTGCGAGGAAGCACAGAGAGTGTGATTCTACGACGCTCATACTGCGAGGAAGCACAGAGAGTGTGATTCTACGACGCTCATACTGCGAGGAAGCACAGAGAGTGTGATTCTACGACGCTCATACTGCGAGGAAGCACAGAGAGTGTGATTCTACGACGCTCATACTGCGAGGAAGCACAGAGAGTGTGATTCTACGACGCTCATACTGCGAGGAAGCACAGAGAGTGTGATTCTACGACGCTCATACTGCGAGGAAGCACAGAGAGTGTGATTCTACGACGCTCATACTGCGAGGAAGCACAGAGAGTGTGATTCCACGATGCTGATACTGCGTGGAAGCACACTCTCTGTGCTTCCTCGCACTATGAGCGTCGTGGAATCACTCTCCGTGCTTCCACGCAGTATGAGCGTCGTGGAATCACACTCTCTGTGCTTCCACGCAGTATGAGCGTCGTGGAATCACACTCTGTACTTTCACGCAGTATGAGCGTCGTGGAATCACTCTCTGTGCTTCCACGCAGTATGAGCGTCGTGGAATCACTCTCTGTGCTTCCACGCAGTATGAGCGTCGTGGAATCACACTCTCTGTGCTTCCTCGCAGTATGAGCGTCGTGGAATCACACTCTCTGTGCTTCCACGCAGTATGAGCGTTGTGGAATCACACTCTCTGTGCTTCCTCGCAGTATGAGCGTCGTGGAATCACACTCTCTGTGCTTCCACGCAGTATGAGCGTTGTGGAATCACACTCTCTGTGCTTCCACGCAGTATGAGCGTAGTGGAATCACACTCTCTGTGCTTCCTCGCAGTATGAGCGTCGTGGAATCACACTCTCTGTGCTTCCACGCAGTATGAGCGTCGTGGAATCACACTCTCTGTGCTTCCTCGCAGTATGAGCGTCGTGGAATCACACTCTCTGTGCTTCCACGCAGTATGAGCGTTGTGGAATCACACTCTCTGTGCTTCCACGCAGTATGAGCGTCGTGGAATCACTCTCTGTGCTCCCACGCAGTATGAGCGTCGTGGAATCACACTCTGTGTGCTTCCACGCAGTATGAGCGTCGTGGAATCACTCTCTGTGCTTCCACGCAGTATGAGCGTCGTAGAATCACACTCTCTGTGCTTCCACGCAGTATGAGCATCGTGGAATCACACTCTCTGTGCTTCCACGCAGTATGCGCGTCGTGGAATCACACTCTCTGTGCTTCCACGAAGTATGAGCATCGTGGAATCACACTCTGTGCTTCCACGCAGTATGAGCGTCGTGGAATCACTCTCTGTGCTTCCACGCAGTATGAGCGTCGTGGAATCACACTCTCTGTGCTTCCACGAAGTATGAGCATCGTGGAATCACACTCTGTGCTTCCACGCAGTATGAGCGTCGTGGAATCACACTCTCTGTGCTTCCACGCAGTATGAGCGTCGTGGAATCACTCTGTGCTTCCACGCAGTATGAGCGTCGTGGCATCACTCTGTGCTTCCACGCAGTATGAGCATCGTGGAATCACACTCTCTGTGCTTCCACGCAGTATGAGCGTCGTGGAATCACACTCTCTGTGCTTCCTCGCAGTATGAGCGTCGTGGAATCACACTCTCTGTGCTTCCACGCAGTATGAGCGTCGTGGAATCACACTCTCTGTGCTTCCTCGCAGTATGAGCGTCGTGGAATCACACTCTCTGTGCTTCCACGCAGTATGAGCGTTGTGGAATCACACTCTCTCTGCTTCCACGCAGTATGAGCGTCGTAGAATCACACTCTCTGTGCTTCCACGCAGTATGAACGTCGTGGAATCACACTCTCTGTGCTTCCACACAGTATGAGCGTCGTGGAATCACACTCTCTGTGCTTCCACGCAGTATGAGCATCGTGGAATCACACTCTCTGTGCTTCCACGCAGTATGAGCGTCGTGGAATCACACTCTCTGTGCTTCCACGCAGTATGAGCATCGTGGAATCACACTCTCTGTGCTTCCACGAAGTATGAGCGTCGTGGAATCACACTCTCTGTGCTTCCACGCAGTATGAGCGTCGTGGAATCACACTCTCTGTGCTTCCACGCAGTATGAGCGTCGTGGAATCACACTCTCTGTGCTTCCACGCAGTATGAGCGTTGTGGAATCACACTCTCTGTGCTTCCACGCAGTATGAGCGTCGTGGAATCACACTCTCTGTGCTTCCACGCAGTATCAGCATCGTGGAATCACACTCTGTGCTTCCACGCAGTATGAGCGTCGTGGAATCACTCTCTGTGCTTCCACGCAGTATGAGCGTCGTAGAATCACACTCTCTGTGCTTCCACGCAGTATGAGCGTCGTGGAATCACTCTCTGTGCTTCCACGCAGTATGAGCGTCGTGGAATCACACACTCTGTGCTTCCACGCAGTATGAGCATCGTGGAATCACACTCTCTGTGCTTCCTCGCAGTATGAGCGTCGTGGAATCACACTCTCTGTGCTTCCACGCAGTATGAGCGTCGTGGAATCACTCTCTGTGCTTCCACGCAGTATGAGCGTCGTGGAATCACTCTCTGTGCTTCCACGCAGTATGAGCGTCGTGGAATCACACACTCTGTGCTTCCACGCAGTATGAGCATCGTGGAATCACACTCTCTGTGCTTCCACGCAGTATGAGCGTCGTGGAATCACACTCTCTGTGCTTCCTCGCAGTATGAGCGTCGTGGAATCACACTCTCTGTGCTTCCTCGCAGTATGAGCGTCGTGGAATCACACTCTCTGTGCTTCCACGCAGTATGAGCGTTGTGGAATCACACTCTCTGTGCTTCCACGCAGTATGAGCGTCGTGGAATCACACTCTCTGTGCTTCCACGCAGTATGAGCGTCGTGGAATCACACTCTCTGTGCTTCCACGCCGTATGAGCGTCGTGGAATCACACTCTCTGTGCTTCCACGCAGTATGAGCGTCGTAGAATCACACTCTCTGTGCTTCCACACAGTATGAGCGTCGTGGAATCACACTCTGTGCTTCCACGCAGTATGAGCGTCGTGGAATCACTCTCTGTGCTTCCACGCAGTATGAGCGTCGTGGAATCACACTCTGTGCTTCCACGCAGTATGAGCGTCGTGGAATCACACTCTGTGCTTCCACGCAGTATGAGCGTCGTGGAATCACACTCTCTGTGCTTCCACGCAGTATGAGCGTCGTGGAATCACACTCTCTGTGCTTCCACGCAGTATGAGCGTCGTGGAATCACACTCTCTGTNACAGCAGGACGTTCATTCGCCAAACACAAAAGAGCCCACCCACTCTGCCAGATTGTAATGCAAACTGGCTGGACCGGGGGCGGGAGGGGGGGGGGTCCCCGGGAACTGGGCCTTTCCTTGGTTGAATTGAAATGGGTCCTGCCCCACCCACGCAGTATGAGCGTCGTGGAATCACACTCTCTGTGCTTCCACGCAGTATGAGCGTCGTGGAATCACACTCTCTGTGCTTCCACGCAGTATGAGCGTCGTGGAATCACACTCTCTGTGCTTCCACGCAGTATGAGCGTCGTAGAATCACACTCTCTGTGCTTCCACACAGTATGAGCGTCGTGGAATCACACTCTGTGCTTCCACGCAGTATGAGCGTCGTGGAATCACACTCTGTACTTCCACGCAGTATGAGCGTCGTGGAATCACACTCTGTGCTTCCACGCAGTATGAGCGTCGTGGAATCACACTCTCTGTGCTTCCACGCAGTATGAGCATCGTGGAATCACACTCTCTGTGCTTCCACACAGTATGAGCGTCGTGGAATCACACTCTCTGTGCTTCCACGCAGTATGAGCGTCGTGGAATCACACTCTCTGTGCTTCCACACAGTATGAGCGTCGTGGAATCACACTCTCTGTGCTTCCACGCAGTATGAGCGTCGTGGAATCACACTCTCTGTGCTTCCACGCAGTATGAGCGTCGTGGAATCACACTCTCTGTGCTTCCACGAAGTATGAGCGTCGTGGTTCACACTCTCTGTGCTTCCACGCAGAGGTCACCATCGACGCCAACATCTTGCACAGACGCCCGCCGTCTCTTCCATGTAGAGTTGGGAAACCGTCGGTTTGGTTAAATCCGAAACCGAAAACCGGAATTTCGGTTTCGGTTTCGATTTTTTTTCAAACATAGGTTTCCGTGTGTGAGGGGAAACCGGAACCGAACCGGAACCGGTCTCCCCTCACAGGTAGGGTGGTGCAATATTGATATCGATTTTGACAATATCGTCAATATCGATATTGAAATATCGATATCGATATCGATATTCACTTCAATATTTTTCATATCGATATCGATATTGACCTCCTTGTCAATATCGGGATTCAATATTGTTTTTTGTATGGGAGAATGTCGATATCAATATCAATATCGATTTCAATGTCGAAATATCGACCAGAATATCGATATTTCGATATCGATATCGATATCGATATTGACTGAGCAAGAGTCGATATCGATACTGAAAAAACCAATGTCGATATCGATATTTCAATATCGATATCGATATTGAAATCAATACCAATATTGAACCACCCTACTCACAGGTCGGTTATAACCAGAAAACCGGAAAACCGAGGAACCGGAAAACCAGAAAAAAACCGAAAAATCGACTTTAACCGGTTCAGGTTTCCCCTCACAAAACGGCACGGTTTCCAGAAAACCGGAAAACCGGAAAAAACCGGGTTTCCCCCTCACAGGCAACCCCGGTTTCAGATCTGGGGTTCTGGTTTTCTGAGGAGAAACCGAAACCGAACCGAAACCGGTTTTTCGGCTTCGGTTTCCCAGTTTTTCGGTTTTTCGGTTTCAAAAACTGGAAAAAACGGATTTCGGTTTTAATCGCCCCCAACTCTAGTTCCATCGTATCATGGACATGTGCATGTACTAGCACGTAGGCATGCACACACGCATAGGAGCTCAGTTTGATCTCATCATGCAGTTTGTGCGTGTGCCTATGCCCATGCCTATGACGGTGAGTGGGGTGTGTTGTGGTCTTCCACACCACGCAGGAGGTCATAGGGTCGGCTCCAGTGGTGGGAGTGCTTGCTTTGGTGGACGTTGGAGAGAGTTCGTGGTGTGTGAACCCTCCCCGCCTAAGAGCCAAGCCAAGTAGCTCACACTCTCTCTTTTCTCCAGTTCTTTGGTCAGGAAATCCCCAAAGAAAACAACAACGACGACGAGGACGACGACGAGGACGACAACGAGGACGACAACAACAACAACAGTTCTCTTATTAAATGAAATGGGAATTGTACATGGCCATATATCCGGCACCAGGCCCTTTCAGAAGTGTCCGACCTCTGGTCCATCAGCCACCCCAGTACCACACATGCTCAGAACCCTCCAGGTTTATGAGCTCCACCAAAGACTGCACTCAGCCCATAAGCCCTTGGCCACTCTCTCCTGCACTCAGCCCGTAGGCCCTTATAAATAGACCAACAACCTCCTGTCCTGTACTCAGCTCGTAGGCCTTTCAGACCAAAAACTCCAATCCTGACCTCAGCCAAAAGGCCCCTGAAAACACACGCCTATCCTGACCACAGCTAGGGTGGTACGATATTGATATCTTTTCAATATCGATATCGATATTGAAAATATCGATATCGATATCGTTTTTTCCAATATCGATATCGACCCCTGAAGGGTCAATATCGATATCGATATCGTTTTTTCCAATATCGATATCGACCCCTGAAGGGTCAATATCGATATCGATATCGATATCGAAATATCGATATTTATATCGAAACATCGATATTTGGATCGATATCGATATCAATATCGATATTTGCCCATACAAAAAAAGACATTGACTCCCAATATCGATATTTCGATATCGATATTGGGGACCTTCCTGAGATATTGGATCAATATCGATATCAATATCGATATTTGCCCATACAAAAAAAGACATTGACTCCCAATATCGATATTTCGATATCGATATTGGGGACCTTCCTGAGATATTGGATCAATATCGATATCAAAAATATTGGCAAAACGATATCAATATTGCACCACCCTANTCGTTTTTTCCAATATCGATATCGACCCCTGAAGGGTCAATATCGATATCGATATCGATATCGAAATATCGATGTTTATATCGAAATATCGATATTTGGATCGATATCGATATCAATATCGATATTTGCCCATACAAAAAAAGACATTGACTCCCAATATCGATATTTCGATATCGATATTGGGGACCTTCCTGAGATATTGGATCAATATCGATATCGATATCGATATCGGTTCAATATCGATATCGATATCGATATCGATATTTCAATATCGATATCAAAAATATTGGCAAAACGATATCAATATTGCACCACCCTAACCACAGCCCGAAGTCCCTTAAACAACTCTTATCCTCCTATCCTGGCACTCTACTCTCGGTCGACGTAGCCCACGTCCGCCAGCTCTAGGTCGTCTCCACGGTCACGCAGGACCTTCCTTGCCCGTGCGACGTCGCCCGCCAGGGCTGTGTCACGCGCCCACTCCGCCGCTTGGCGGCGGATCTGCTGGGCCTGGGCGCGCTGGAGCGCCACACCCAGTCGTTGGTTGTAGTGGGCCCTCACCAGCACCGCCACTCCAGGGGAACCCCCCACCTGCTGCATCCGCTGCTGGGTCGCCACCTTGCATGCCTTGAGCAAACTGCCCAGGCCGCGCGAGAACGCCCCCAGGGTCTCAATCGCCGGAAAGCAAAACTCGCGCCTGTCGCGCTCGCCCCTCCACCGCTCGTGCTTTCGCCCTTTCACCCGGACTGCCTCCTCACAGGCGACCCCAGCCCTCTCCTCCATCCGGCCTCCGAGAGTGGGCCGCCGTGGGTCGGCGATCACCACGTCGAGCACGCGGAGATGTCCAGTCACCGGGTCGAGGCACGTCATGTCAGGCCGGCCCTCCGACAGCACCCCCTCCGGCTCTACCGATACTGCTCCCAGTCCACTCTCCCGCATCATTGCTGCCAGCTCCCGCACCACCGCGTAGTGGGCCGCGCACGGTGCGCCCCCCAGTGCGCACCGTGCGTGCTGGGGTGCGCACGGGTGTATCGTCGCACGGTCCCGACACGAGCAGCGGGGCGTGTGGCGAAGGTGCGCGATCGGGAGCCCCAGCCGGAGCCGGCAGGCCACTCTCCAGTCTGATGTCGCCATGTACAGCCTATCGGTCACCGACCGGGGGTGGGCAAGGAGCCAGTCCCCACTGTGGTCCCCCTGCACTGCGGCCAGTCGCTGCAGTTGTGGTCTCCCCTCCCCCGGCCCCAAGTCCGCTGCCACATCCCGACGCAGCCCCGCCAGTAGCTCCTCGTACAAGGTGTCACAAAGGTCCCGGAACAACCTCTTCGGACTCCCACTCTCACACGCCTCCAACTCAGGTATCTTCCCCCGCACTGCCTTCGATAACCCCCTTAGCGCCCGCTCCCCCAGCTCCGCAAACCCTGCACCAGCTCACTCCCCTGCTTCCCTCCGTCCCTCCGCCCCCTCCTGTGCCTGCTCCTGCTGCACTAGCAACTGCCGCACCGTTTGCCCTAACTGCAACCGACTGCATAGCCAGGAGGGGGGGGCCAGGTCCGCCAAGGACGTCAGCCCCAACCCTCCCCTCCGAATGGGCAACTGGGTCTGCCGCTCGGCATGTGCCACCGCCCGCCCCTCTCTCGCGCCCTGAACCTCCTCCAACCCCAGAAGCCCCCTCAGGCACTGTCCCACCTTCTCGTCAAAGCGCCGGAGACGCGCCTTCCACCACTCTGACGGTGGCGCAAGGCGTGTGATGTGCGGCAGGTGGCACGTCGTGCACTCGCGCGATATGCTGAACGCTGCCTGCGTGTCCTATAGCTACTGCAGGGCCTCCGTCGAGGCCTCAACTGCCCGCACTGCCTCATCCAGCCGCTGCCGGCAGTAGGCCTCGCGCCCGATCGGCGCCCCCAGCACCATCATCCCCTCTGCTGCGCGCGGGATCTCTGCCAAGCCCTCTGGGATCTCCCCTCTCTCGGCTGGCACATACGACTGACTCTTCCGAGGTTGCACCTCCATGCCTGCCGCTGACAATGTCCTCGTAAGGGCCCCATACGCCTCCTCCAGACGGCCCACTGGGCCCAGCAAGTATGTGTCGTCCAAGTATGCCAGCACCCTCCCCTCCCCCTCCATCGCCGCCTGCGCTGCCTCCAAGGCCTCCTGTTGGGTCAGTGCATATAGGAACGGGCTGATGGGGTCTCCCTGTCGGATTCCCCGCTCCGACCGGATGACGGTCGGTAGCACCCCTCCTTGGAAGAGCAAGTCCGAAGGCTCCACGTAGAATAGGGCCAGCCCTGGGATGAGTCTCGCGAACCCTCTCTCCTTCAGTGCCTCGAAGATCTCCGCACGCTCAACCGTGTTGTACGCATTGCGCACATCCACGCTGATCACTCCCCAGTCCGGCCTTCTGTGCAACTGCTCATTGATGGCATGAAACATTGTGTCGGACCATGCCTGTGTCCCCACTGCCTGCTACAAAGGTGCCACCGCCCGCTCCATCTCCGACCTCTCCGTGCTCACCATCCATCGCGAGAAGAGGCGCGGAATAGCCTCTCCTATCGCCATCGGCCGCAGCCCTCCATCGGGTTTGGCCAGTGCTATGAGACGGCTCGCCGCCAAGTACCGTTTGGCCGTCGGGTGGAGCCGCCCCCGGCACAGAGACGCCAATAGCTGTGCCAGGAGTCTGGTCAGCCTCAAATCTCCTACCACCACCTGCCGTAAGTGGTCCAGTGTCAGCCCCGACGGTCCTCGTGCTGACCCCCTGCTGCTATCCAACAACAACAACAACAACAACAACAACAACAACAACAACAACAACAACAACAACGACAACAACAACAACAACAACAACAACAACA
>SZWC01002217.1:1319-21989 GCA_023375785.1 Penium margaritaceum
GGTCCCTCCGGGCCAGCCTCTCCAGTCGTGTCCGCGGATCTCTCCGGGCCGATAGCCCCAGTCGTCTCCACTGGCCCATCAGACTCAGCGTCGTCGCACGCCTTGCCACGCTACACACGTGGCCCCGGCGGCAGCCTCCGACCCAGGCCGTCGGTGAGCGTGAAGACCGTCGCACCGCGTTCGGTGGCGACTCGACCCCCCGTGGCTCCACGTGCCTCCTCCACTCCCACGGTCGTGAGTGGGGACCCTGGCACCAAAGCCCTGGGCCTGACCACCGCGGCCATCATTGCAGATCTGCACCCGGGCTCCGCATTGGGCTACGCCATGCTCCATCACGAGCATCGGCACGCTGTCGTGGCTGCCCTTGCGCGCATCCCACCTGGGGCGCGAGAGGCACATGCTCTCTCAGTTCGCTCCACAGCACGCCCGGAGGACCCAGCCACCTTGCGCGAGGCACGAGCCTCCCCTGAGGCCGCACACTGGGATGCTGCTTGCGCCGATGAGCTCGCTGCTATCCGACAGCACCACGTGTACGACCTCGTCGACCTTCCTCCAGGTCGGAAGGCCATCGGCGCCAAGTGGGTCTTTCGGCGCAAGTGGAAACCTGACGGGTCCTTGGACAAGTACAAGGCCCGCCTCACTGCAAAGGGGTTTGCCCAGGTCCCTGGGGTCGACTATGACCAGATCTTTGCCCCAGTTGGCCGGTTCTCCACCAGCCGAGCGCTCTTCAGCCTGGTCACCCAGCATGGGTGGGAGCTGCATCAGATGGATGTGAGCAACGCTTTTCTCCATGGTTCACTGGAGGGTGAGGAGCTTTACATGGTGCAGCCACCAGGCTTCGACGATGGCTCCGGGAGAGTGTGGCGCCTGCGTAAGGCCCTCTATAGCCTGAAGCAGTCGCCCCGGTGCTGGAACCAGGAGATCAACAACACGCTCCTTCGTGGTGGGCTCCAGCGCAGCACCGCAGACCCTGCACTGTTTGTCAGTCCGCGAGGCCAGACCTTCGCTGCTGTCCTGGTGTACGTCGACGACCTCCTCATTGTGTCACCAGACACGGCTGCCATCCAGCGCATCAAGGGACTACTGCACGCCACCTACCAGATGAAGGATCTCGGGTCTGCCCGAGTCTTCCTGGGCATGGAGCTTGAGCATGATCGCTCCCAGGGCATTCTCCATATCCATCAGGCTGCTTACGTGCAGACCCTGTCCACTCGCTTCGCCGAGGACCTGCCACTCGTGCCGAGCGCATCCTCACCCATGTCGCCCGATGGCCAGGTGAAGCTTAAGAGTCCTGACCCAGCTGTTGTGGGGGAGCCAGTTGACGTGACCACGTACCTGCGAGTCATCGGGTCACTGATGTTCCTGGCGACGACGACGCGACCAGACATCGCGTTCGCCGTCAACCTCCTGGCCCAGTTCTCTCAGGAGCCGCGTCACCTCCACCACGAGGCCGCGATCCGAGTACTACGCTATGTCGTCTCGACTCCTCGGCGAGGACTCATGTTCCGCCGTCAACCGTCTGTTGTCGCAGTGGGCTACACCGACAGCGACTGGGCCGGCAGTCCGGACGGTAAGAGTCGCACAGGCTGGATCTTTCTGATTGGCGGCACGGCTGTGTCCTGGCGCAGTGGCAAGCAGGGGTGCATCGCACGCAGCACTGCTGAGGCTGAGTACGTGGCTCTTGGATCAGGCGCGTGTGAGAGTGTGTGGTTGCGTCGTCTGTTGTCCGAGTTGCGTCAGTCTGTCCCATCCATCACGTTGCATTGTGACAATGAGAGTGCCATGGCCATCGCCGACAATGACGGCGTGCATCACACACGCACAAAGCACATCAACGTTGAGTATCACTATGTGCGTTCATTGTTGCATGACGGCAGCATCAGCATCGTGTGGGTTGAGACAGCACNCCTCCTCGGCGGTCGCGCTGTCGGCGGTCATTGACACCGCATTTGCTGCTTGCATGCGTCCAGCGCGTCCTATTGCGTCTGCGTCGTCATGCACTGCCTAGGGTCCCAGTTGCATGTTGCATGGCCCTGTTTGGCAGCACAAACCGTTGTAGGCACTATCTGTGTTTAGGCTGCCATAACTCCTCACTACTATTTTTCTAGCAGATTCTGACCGCACGGCTGCGTTCGCAGCGGCGGTATTATGGTATGGTCCAGTTTTCAGGCAAAACGGACGACGCCCGGGTTTTGGGCTGTCGGCTGCCTGGCAGGCCTCACCGAGAAAACCTGCCAGCCTGAACTGAGCTATTTTCTGATTGGCTGTTGAACTGAGTAACAAGCTCTACAGAGCTGGGGGGGGCCTAGAACTTGGAGGGGTCTCCCATTGTTGTTCATTCTTCATTCCTAATCAGTCATTGTCAGTTTTCAGCTGCCTTCTGGCGCTAACTCTGGCGCGCGCGTTTCTGAGTAACAAAACCCAGAGCTTCCAGACTTAGACTCTAGAGCAGCAGACTGAGGGGGCAGCTGACCTAAGCAACGAGCGTGGAAGCCCGCACGCTGCATCAACAACGCTGCTGCCCCAACACGCTGCATAGTTTCCTTTTCGGGGTTGCTGATCCCTCGGGACCACACGTCCGGTTTACACTAGCGTGTGAGAAACCGCTTGGAGCTCGTACTCTCCAGGGGCAGGTTCGATCCCTGGGTGGCGTGCGGGCCCCATGTCGAGTGACTTGCGTAAGTGGCCTGGTCAACCGGTACTTACCACTTCTCTTACTTGTTACTCGTCACTCATGGTGTCATCCCGTCGCTTGCTTGCTTGCTTAGCAACCTAAGTTACCTACGGAAAGCAGCTGGGATGAAGCAATGACTGATTATGAATGAAGGATGAGCAACCAACTCAGACTCCTCCCAGTTCTAGCCTCACCTTAGCTTTGTTAGGCTTGTTACTAAAAAAAATCAGCCAAGTAGGAAAATCCTAGCACTATCTTGTTTGGCAGAATTTTTCTAGGCGAGACCTGCCAGACACCAGGCAGCCCACATCCCGGGCATTGTCGGTTTGCCTAAACTTTGGATCATAACCATGCTGCAAATGCTGTCATGCAGTCAGAACCGATAAGAAAGATAGCTAAGAGGAGTTACGGCTACCAGAACTCAAGCGCCGGCTACACTGCTCCTGAGAGCCAACTACGACTACTGATGACGTGATAGCCAAGGGTAGCTGCCAATGGAGCGGGTTGTGCGAGGGTGCATTATCAAAAGCACAAGGAGGAGGAGAACCAAACACTCGGCTTCACAACGACACGTCCACTTCAACGAACAGTGCCCCGTCGGCATCAGCGTCCATCCAGTCGTCTGCACGAGCATGTACACACCAGCCGAGAGATCACAGTATGAGTTAGTGAGGCAGTGCACAGATCAAACATCAATAAGAAGCAACTAGTGGCTGCGTCAGTTCGTGGTGGTGGAATTTGGGATGAAAGGGCCGGCGTGTTACCATGGTGTACCTCCTCTATGTTGATTGTGATTGTAAGACACACAAGTGACCTATTAACTTATCTCAGACACAGACACCATCATTGCAGGTGACTAAACAATCTTGAAGCCTAAGGCACACACATGGTGGACTGAGCATCTCTGGTGTCTTAGCAGAGTGCAAGATTGATGCGAGATCTACCGTGCCCATATGTGCCTGAGGGCGAAGTCGCAGGCTTCAAGATGTTATGACTAGCATTTACAGATCTAACAATGGAGAGTCACACGTGGGTAGACATGCATCCACATACGCTCGTGGTCGATGTGGTATTATTCATGATGGTATGCATGCCTGGCTAGGAGTAGTCTTGTTGGCACTAGGTTGTTGATCCTATGGGGCCACACTCGCGGTTATGCCGGATTGTGAGATAGCCACAGCGGCATTCTGCCGACCGGTTCGGTTTGATCCCGGGGTGGAGGCTTGGCCCCACGTTAACCTACTTGTGTGGGTGGCCTGGTCAACTGGTTGCTAAGAGCTGGCTAGGCCATGATACCCACTCACTTGTTGACTCTCACATTGTTTAGACAAGGGTTTCTTGCCCTGTGTTCTCCATGTTGCCATGGATCTATGGCGCCACTGTCCTTGCTAGACAGCCTATGTCGACAGTTGACACTACCCAGTGGTATCAGAGCAGGAGGGACAACACCCTCCTCCTCCTTGATCCGGGCCTTACTTGGAACAGTGTAGTCCACACTTTGTGCCGGCATCATCTGCCCTGCAGCTCCATGCTTACCACTCCGCAACTCTACTGCTCGGCACTCTCTGCCACACAGCTGAGCTCCACAGCACAGTTAATACCTAGCACTCTCTGCCCGGAAGTCTCCGCCACGTAGCTCAGCTCCAAAGTAAAGCTGTAGCCTGGCATTCTGTCCCTTAGTTCTGCGACTGCACAACTCTGTAGCCCTGCTCTGCATCGTTCTCCGTCACGCAGCTCTGCTCCTCTGTACAGTAGCTATGTGCCAGCATTCTCTGCCCCGCAGTCGCGCGACCCTGTTGCATGGCATTCTCCGCTACGTTGCTCCGCTCCGCAACACAACAGCTTTGCGCTGGCATCCTCCACCAGGAAGCTCAACTCCGCAATACAACTGTAGCCCGACATTCTCTGTACCATAGCTCCGCGTCTGCGCAACTACACAGCCCTGCTGCCTAGCATTATCTGCTATGCAACTCAGCTCTGCGGCACAGCAGCTCTGCGACGGCATTCTCTGCCCCGTAGCATTGGGACTACCTTTTTGTGGCCTTGTTGCACGAAATTCTCTGCCACGGTGCTCCGCTCCACAGCACAATAGCTTTGTGCAAGAATTTTCAACCACGTAGCTCCACTTCGCAACACAGCAGCTTTGTGCCGACATTAGCTGCCCCGCAGAACAGCGACTACCGCTCCGTTGCCCTGCTGTCGGGCACTCTCTGCCATGCAGATTTGCCCCACAGCACAAATGTGAGGCATTCTTTTCCCCGTAGCTTCGTGACTGCATAGGTCTGCGGCCCTGCTCCCAGGCGTTCTCCGCCATGCTATTCTTCTCTACGGCACAGCAACTTTGCACCAACATTCCCTGCCACGCAGCTCTATTCCGCAGCACAACAGCCTTGTGTTGGCATTTTCAACCACACAGTTCCGCTCTGCAGCACAGCTGCGGCCCGGCATTCTCTGCCCCGAAGCTTTGCAACACACTGGCTTTGCATCTCGGCAACATATTGTCTGCACCAGCAGCAGCTGCGTTCGCGGCCTATGTCTCCACCCTCGCTTCTCCGCTAGTAACAGAGCCAATCCCTACCTCTCCAATGCCTGTATATGAGCGTTATCTCATCAAAGAGGGGGCTGCGTACTACGAAGAGCTGGCAGAGCGTGAGGTGTGGTCCCACCACCGTCGGGAGAGTCCAGGTTACTACCCTATAGATGACTACGACCCCATAGTCGATTACGCTCGTGCAGACAAAGCCAAGTACGCCGCCCGGTGCCGGTCCATATCTGAGGACTCGCCAACCATATAGAACGGGCCACAGGACTACAACAAGACCAGCATCACCCTCAATCACCTGTAAGTTCTCCTGTTGCCCATAGGATGCGTCGGTAGAGTCAGCATGCTGTAACCGGCGAGGCGGGACCATCAGCACCAGCAACACCAACAACACCCCTTAGATCTTCCACTAGACGTGCTGCATCTCTAGCAGCTTTGAGTTTGGCTGCTGACTCCTCTGCTCCATCTGACATCTTCTCAATTTTGGATGCTTCGCTTGTCTCCAGTGCTATCGTATCATCTTCTTTTTCTGCCACAGCGCATGCTACGCATGCTCCTGCGAGCACTGTAGCTGGTAGGGTGATTGATGCTTACATAGATGCTGCAGTCAATCAGGGACCACTTGAAGTAACCGCCGTCAACATCGCCACTCAAGTAGCTTCAACAGCTAATGTAGTCGCAGTAGCAGCAGCTGTGGTGGCCACTGCTCTCTCCAGTGCAATTGCTTCAATTCATTCCTCTACTGCCCAGGTGTCATGTGCACCCTCATCATCACACCTGGCCACCATGTGCATATCCTTGTCACTACTACAGCGGCCATCTCCACACTCACTTGTGCTGGCTTGACTGGGGTCGCCTGTCTATTTATCTCCACCTCTTCCTCTGTCACAGTCCTAGCAGCCTCAGTAGCAACTACGCTTCCATCCCTGTTTTTCTTGCGGTGCTCTTGTTGGTGAGCTTGGTACGCTCGTCCCCTTGCCCCTTCTCTCTTCCTTCTCTCTCTTTGTGGCCGTCTTTGTGCGTTCAGGTTTGTTGCCTTGCAGCAAAGCCTAGAGTCACATCCACCACACATTCCCACACCCACTGGAGCAAGGGAAAATCTGCCAAAATTTTCTTTGATGGAGTCTTTTCTCACTCATCATGCCTTTTGATGATGACTTGTATGCCACCCTACAGGAAGAGTTGCGGCAAGAGCGCGCGACTCCCTAAGCCACTCTCACAGTACAGTGCAATGTAGTCCTAAATAGGGTGATCAGGAGACATTTGCTGACAGCAAAGGAGACCATTTGCAGCATGCACTGTGCTTTGTGCCCTCCACATCTACTACTGCTGGCATTGCTTCTGCCTTCCCCACCTCATCTACTTTTCCATCCAATGCATCTGGCTCTCTCACTTTCAACCCACTCGCTGTCACTGCTATCATCGGCGCGGCCGCCGCTAAGGTACTTGCACTACCCCCCCATGGCAATCCTGATTTTGACTCAGCACCGCTTCATTTCTCCTCTAATCTTACCTTCTCTTCCTGGGAAACTCGCTTTAGTGCATGGGCCCAAGGTGAACAGCTCTGCCAAACTGCCCCTTTCTAAAAACCAATGCAGAGTCTGCACGTGCTGTCCACGCCCTCATCCGCACTGGACCCGATGACCTCACTGATGAGATAGGGTCTTACAATGTTGACAGCGCACGTCTTACGCCTACTGACCCCATTGGCGTTTACGCTGTCATTAAGTTTTGCACCACTGTCACAGGCCACGTCACATAGAGTGTTCTCACTATGCACTTCAACATGCTTTCCATGCGTGCTGATGAGACTGCGGATGCCTACTGTATGGTAAGGCAGCCCCGGGACAGCTCCCACCACTCCTCTCCATTGTCAATGGCCTCATTCCCGAACTGTCCGATATCTTCAGGGAGGTGAAAGCGTCTGTACTCAAGGGTCTTACGTCCGAGCCAGTTCATACTGACGCTCCACCCGGCATTGGTGTCCTCGGGGAATTCACTACCCTGCGCCTCACAGACTGGTGGAGCTCTCTGCGAAACAAACACATCCATTGTGTGGACACCATAGCTGCTACCACTTTACTCCCTTCGTCCTCCGCCTCCTCTACCTCTACGCAATCACCCTCCACACCGGCCACTTCTCTTATCAACCAAGGGGGGCGGGGGGGTGGTCGTGGTAAGGGTAAAGGCAAAGGTACCGGCGGCCCTAGCACCACTTGTTTGTCCGGCCATGGCAAAGGGAAGGGGCCTGGTGGCTCCTCCTCTTCCGCGTCCACCTCTACTACTGTCACATGCTAGAACTGTGGCGCTACAAGTCACTCTACACCAAACTGTCTAGCGCTATTGGACAACGAGCGTGTTGCGTCCGCTATGCGAGCGCATTGGGCATGCACCTCTAGCAGCTCTGGGAACTCTCCTCGCACCACTTTGTTTATATCTCTCGCCAGCCAGAATCCCCCGATGTTCATCAATGCAATAGCCTACAGCACTGCTGCAGCACCACCTCCACCTCCTTATCCCTCGGGATGTCCCCCAGGGTATGGAGGACCTGTCTACTACGTGCCCCCTACCGGTCCATACACTCCATCCTCGGGGGCCTCTCCCATCTTCTCATCTCGGTGCTCCTCTTCCGGTATTGTCCTCACCCCTGACCCGCCTGAGGATGCCCGTCAGGTGGACGGTGCCCTCTCCCACGCCGTCCTCCAGCGTCATCTCCATGATCAGGGAGGTGGGAGTGAGCGTTTGGGGTCGGAGTCACTTGCGTGTGTCGTTTATGAGACCTTGTGTGGTTCAGCGTCCGGTCACGTCCAGGAGTGTCTCCCTCCTGATGTCTCGTGGATTGAGGAGTGACAGTCTATTCCCTTACCTTATTTTCTTGCTATCTGTGGTTAGAATCTTCCATCCTTCAATGCCTTTGCCGCAGTCAGTCATAACCCTGCCACTATTCGTGTGTCGGGTGGCTTCTCGATCCTTGACTCTGGAACCACCCATCACATGACTTCGTCGCGATCATCGTTTGTCTCGCTTGGTCCTATTGGCTCTTTCCGCTTTGTGTGCACTGGCTCCAGCCAACTATTCTTGCCTGATGTGCTGTTCATTCCCTCCCTTGAGTTGAATCTTCTCTTTGTTATGACGCTTGATGACCAGGACATGGACTTCTCTTCTAGCCGCATCGTTATCTCTCTTTCTCATTGCACCTCTTGTCACATCTTGATACAAGGAACTCATTGTGATCACTTGTTTTGTGTTCCCTCCTTTCCTCCCGCACCTACCACTACTGCCCACGTTCACGTTGCTCGCTCACATTCCCCTGCCCACACACAGCAGCTGCATTGTCACTTGTGCCACATCCACACTGCTACCGTTGACAGCCAGCTCTATGTGCTTCCTGTGGATGGCCTTGATGATGCCACCTTTCCCCTCCATGTCCTACTAACTATCTTGACTGTGCTTAGGGAAAAAATCATCGGTTCCCATTCTCCACGTCTGAGTCACGCACCTCCCATCCACTAGAACTCGTGCACACTGATGTCATGGGGCCTCTTGCTCATGAGGCTCTTGGGGGGTTGGTCGCTTTGTCCTCTATCTCACTGATAACTTCTTGTGCATGCGCTGGGTATTCGCTCTCAAGAGTGATGTATGCTCCACCCTTCAGTCCTGAATTCCCCATGCTAAACTTTCCTGTGGGCATCGTCTTCGTGTCTTTTGTTGTTGCCGTGGTGGGGAGTTCATGGATCCCACTGCTTGCTCACTTACATCGTGCAGGTGTGTATGGAGGCTACGAACCTCTACATACCTCATTGAAACGACATCTCTGAACGCTAGAATAGGATCCTCGCTGACGGTGTTCGCACCCTGCTCAGTGCCTATGGCTTCCCCCTCTCTTCTCCTTTGAGGCCATGTCCTACATGACCTGGGTCTGGAACCGTGTGCCACAAGGTCCTCTCTCTCGTCATGTCACCCCTTTTGAGCGTTGGTTTGGACGTCGCACTGACCTCTGTCTTGCTCGCGTTTGGGACTGTGTCGTTGCTCTCTGGCTTCCCAAGGACCTTCGGGATGGAAAACTCAGTCCTCATGCTCGTCTGTGCACCTTCCTTGGTGTCTCTGCCATGTCAAAAGCATGGCATTTCTTGGGCCCCGACCGTGCACATGTTGTTGAGTCTCGTGACACACTCCTCTTTGAGGACGTCTTTTCCTCGTGACTTGTCCTGTGGTTACACCCTCTTCCCCGTCTTCGCTTCATCCACTTGGAGGGGTGGATCTGTCTCTGCCTCCGGTCTCGCAGGGATCCCTCTTGCTCCCACTAATGCGGTCCCTTCTTCCTCTGCTCCCTCTTTTTCCTCCTTCTCTCTTGTCACGTTGTCGTCTGACACCCTTTCCAGCTCCTCATCTGGGTCTCCAACTGGGACTTTCCCCGGGTTGTCACCAGCTCCTTCTCCCTCCGTGTCATCTGAGTCCACGTCAGCGCCCCTCAGCGCTCCGACACATTCTGCTGATATCCCACACAGTTGCCTCCACGTGTCATTTCTGACTCACCTGCTCTACAGACCTCTGAGTCCACTGGTATGACTGAATCCCCTCCTGTCTCTCATGCCCCTCCAGTTGGCCCTGAGCCATACACTCGCGGAGGACGACTTTTCTCACTTCCATAGCACTCTGCCCCTCAGGCCTCTCAGTCCTCTCAGTGTCGCACTCACTCTAGTGCATCTTCCACCGCAGCCAGATCTTCTATCAGACCTACTAGTGTGGATGCACTCGGAATGGTTGTTAGTGTTGTCCACCCAAACTCTACTATGGACTATGTGCTTGCAGCTCACAAGTTCCACAGTGCTCGTTAGGCGTCTCTCGCTGGCTATGTCGCCACCTGTTTTGCAACAAGTGGGCTTCCTTCACTTCCCCCAGAGCCTATCACTATACGACAGGCACATGAGGCAGCCAACGCCAACCTCTGGGAGAAGGCCATGCAGGAGGAGCTTTCCGTCCTCAATGAACATGGGATCTTTCAACTTTTTGATCCCCCACCATGTTGCAAGGCCCGATAGGTTCTCCGTTAAGCTAAAGCCCGATGGCAAGGTTGACAGGTACAAGGCCAGGCTCATAACCAAGGGATTCTGTCGGATTCCAGGCATTGACTTTGATGAGACGTTTGCTCCAATCAAACGTTACACCACCGCCGTGCTCTTTTGACTCTAGTTGCCCAGCATGACTAGGACGTGGAGGAGATGTTCGTCAACAAGGCCTTCTTGCACGGACGATTGGATGAGGAGAACTACATGGTTCAGCCTCCCAGCTTCACCGACGGCACAAGCAGTGTACAAAGGCTGCGTAAGGCCATGTATGGGCTCAAGTAGTTGCCCTGCTGTTGGAACAACCAGAAACCAGAGACCAAAGACCTCCTCCAATCTCAAGAGAGGTGGCTACCGTCGCAGTATTGTCGACTCAGCAGTGTTCTTGAGTAGACCCTTGGAGCCCTTCGTGGCCATTTTGGTCTATATTGACAACCTCCTCATTGTGTTGTCCAATCCTTCCGATGTGCACTCAATGAAGTCCTTCATACAGTCTCCATACAAGATGAAGGATCTGGATCCAACTCGAGTGTTCCTTGGCATGGAGCTTGAGCATGACCAACAGCGTTGTACGCTACACGTTCACCAAGCTACCTACATACGCATTCTGGAGGAGTGCTTTGCCTCTTGTTGGCTGACACCCCCATTGCGTCCATACCAGTGACTCCAACATGTCAGCGCCTATTGAAGTCATCCGACAGGCCCAAGCTGGAAGAGCTCGTCAATGTCACTGATTACCTCAGAGTGATTGGATCACTGATGTACCTCGCCCCCACCACCCGAGCAGATATTGCCTTCTTGGTAAAATTCCTTCCTCAATTCTCCCAGCAGCCTTGTCAGAGACACCTCAAGACAGTAGTACATGTCGTTTTTCATGCACTGTCCACTACACATGTGGAACTCTAATACAGAGCACAACCCTCTGTGGTTGTTGATGGATGCACTGGCCATGAATGGGCTCACAACATAGACGCACGCAATCGCACCGGCTATATCTTCCTTGTGGGTGGGACTGCTATCTCTTGGAAGAGTGGAAAACAGGGATGTATTGCAAGCAACTCCAATGAGGCAGAGTGTTCAAGATTTGCCCCTCTGCATGGCCAAGTGCGGTGCTGGTAGGCACCGGCAAGCTGCCAGAGAGAGGAAAATCCTCGCAGTTGGAACTAACAGCTCAAGGATTGCTCTCATCCTCACAAGGAGGTGCACCTAAAAGTTGACAAGTCGTTGAATCGAGTGGAAGTTGCTTCACCAGAATCAAACAAGTAACAAGAGAGAGAGATGGACTTCCAAAGTTGGGGTGTGCACGGCGGCTTTGGGAGTTGGTCGCGGTTTGACTTCCGGTGAATAATCGACCGGACCAACAGATTTCCATCTGGGGATTTTTCCACCAAAGGGCTGCCAAGGCGTTCGGTGAATGATCCGCCGGATGCCAGTCGTCCAGTTTATTACTGAGGGGCTTAGCCAGAATTCTGGCTCGGCTTCCAAAACTCAAAAGTACGTTTTGTTACTCGTGGACTTGGTCAAACTTCTGACAGGTTCCGCGAACAGGTTATGAACTACATCAATCCCCATCACCAAACTCATCAAAACAGACCCCAAAGGCAAAAGGGGAACCGCCACTATGTGTAGGGACATCTGCGCATCCGGAATGCCGTTTTGATGGGTCCTTGATGTGTGAGGGTGCCTCGGCGGGCAACGTGGTACGCGCCGCCAACTGACCTGCTGGTTTGGGGCGCTGCGTTTTGTCTGACATAGCGGTGGCTACGATGATCTGAATCGCACATAGTTTGGTGTGTTGGAGAGTCCATGACTAGCCCTACAAATGTTCATGTCATTTCCATGGCCTAAAACTAATGCAAAACTACGTTGTACCCTTTGCAAAAAGTGACTGTTTCACAACTCCCTTCCATTCCCACAAAATATAGTGTGAGGCGACTAGAAAGTTCACGCTTAGACTCAAAACCAGCACTTCAACAGAAAGCTATGGACACCAAGTGCAGACCTGTTGGGGCACGTTGGAAGTACCTCCGGCCCTGTGGCCATTGTTTCCTGACAATGGGTTATGGAACCATGGCTCTCACCTGTCTAAGAATTGCTCACGGCTTTTGCAGCGGACGGGATTGTTGTTGGGGACGACATCACCATCAGAATCTGAGGTCCCGGAGTGGAAGACTGCGCAAATGGTGCAGAAGGAGATGCAGTCCATCTAGAAGTATGCAGGTGGTCCTAGCTACGGGCTATGGAGGTGGCACTTTACGTTGCACCTCGTGCATAATGGGCTGCTCGTGGCCATGAAGGGAACGGAAGTCTTCGACAGAGCGACAGCGACATAGGAAAAAAGGAGGCCTTTGTAAAGAAGAACACGGAGGTGCTCATGTTGCTGGTATCCGAGACGGCTACGTCGTAGTGGGGCTACTTCCAGGGCTGCAAGGTGGCAGCCGAGGCTTGGCAAAAAACTCTGTGCCATCCATCAATCCAAGTCGTTGGCGAACAAAACATTCCCAATGAAGTGACTCCTGAAAGTGAGAATCAAGGAGGGAGATGATGTCATCACCACCATGCAGCATATGGAGTCGCTCACCTTACAATGCAATGAGAAGGGGTGGAAGATCGACACGCAGGTGCAGGCTATGGCCCTCCCCGTAGTGCTTCCTGATAGTTGGAACCCTCTCATCACCGTCTTGGAGGATGGACAGAGGACAAGCTCACTTTTGGCGTGGTCGCACAGTACATATGCAACAAGGCACAGCAACATAGTTGCCGGGAGTCCTTGTTTTCCTCATCGGCCCTCGTTATCAAAATGCGTGGTGGTGGAGGCGGGGGCAAGGGAGGTGACGGACATGTCGGTGGCAAGAATGGCTCCAAGAAGGGTGCGTGCCACAACTTCGGCAATGAGGGCCATTGGGCTTCTGAGTGCACCAAGGAGGCAAAGGACAGTGGCAAGGACACCAAAGGCAAGAAGGTGCTCTTCAATGGCACTCAAAACTATTTCCTCAAGAAGGCCAACCGGCGATGCCTTGACTCCGGAGTGGAGGAGCATACCCAGGTCGAGAAGGTTGGGTTCATCAACTAAACCAAGTCCAGAAAATCCATGGTGGTTGCGAACGATAAGGTCGAGCCGGCGGCTGGCCAAGGAGACTTGGGCATGGAGGTGGTGGTTGGTGGGAAGCAAGTGTAGCGCGTCATCAAGGACGTGCAACACGTATCTGGCTTGGCTCATATTCTAAGTATCAACCGCTTGACCGACAAGGGATACGAGGTGTTCTTCAGGAGAAAGGGGGCAGTCGTGTGGAAGGATGATGGCGGCGAGCCTGTGCTAGAGGCTAAGCGTGGGGGAGGCCTCTACATCATGGAGACCAAGGTGATCCTCGCGGCAACAGATTCAGCTGATTCAAACTTGCAGGAACACACTGTCAACCTGGCCAAAGGAGGGGGAGCTGATCTGGAGCTCTTCCACCGACAACAAGGGCATTCCTCACCCACAGTCGTGAAGGAGATGTTGAAGCACGAGCTGGTACACAACCTTGGCATCGATGGTGCGGAAGAGGTGATGGATGCAGCAAAGCACAAAAAGTGCAAGCCTTGCATTTTGCAGAAAGCGCGGCAGAAACCATTGAACTAGAAGGTGAATCATGCCTCGGACCTGCCGGAGGTACATAGCGACGTGTGGGAACCATTCAAGACGAGGTCAAAGAGCGGCATACGTTACTTTGTTACCTTCATTGATGACTACAAGAGATAACTCTACGTGTACTTCATGAAGCGGAAACGAAAGGTCCTAGACCGGTTCAAGGAGTATGTCGCTGCGATGGAGAGGCACACAAACCGAAAGGTTAGAGCGCTACGCAGTGACAACGGCGGAGAGTACATGGGCTGTAGCGGGTGGATGAATTAGTAAGGCATAAAATAGGAACAAGCTACACCGTATTCGCCTCGGTCAAATGGCATGGCGCAGCGGGCGACCCAGACGTTGCTGGACATGGTACGGACCATGTTGGTGGACACAAAAGTGTCGCGAAGCTTCTAGGTGGAAGCTGTACGTACGGCGAGCTACACATAAGGAGAAGTGACAGAAGCTGGATGCCAAGAGCACGCAAATGCTGATGATTGGCTACGATGTGGCAAGCAAGGCCTATTGTCTCTACAAGAGGGATACGGGCCACGTCATCATCTCTAGGGACATCATGTTTGACGAAAGCAATGTCATCGGTACCAACATCGTCTGTGAGAAGGCAACAGAACCAGCAGCTGACAAAGCAGTGGGAGCAACTGATCCAATCCTCCTCTCCCCTGGCCCTTCCTCAACCGTGACATTAGGAGAGGCACGCTTCTCTCCCATGTCTGATACAGCAAATACAGCGGCCTCATCGGCAGTAGCAGAGGAGGTGGAAGGGGAAGCACCACCAGCAGAGGCACCAGTTAAGCCAACAGTACCGTGCCAGCCACCCGTCAAAGAACTAGCTCCAGGTCGCAGGTACCCTCTCAGGGTGCGCTACAAGCCTGGAGAACATGCTTACTCCTGGATGCTACAGAAGCTGGAGCAAATGAATGTGGCAGTTGCAGCAGATTCAGATGAGCCACGGACCTACAAGGAGGCAATGGCAGTATAAGACGCGGCAGATTAGGCGCACGCAGTGCAGCAAGAGATTCAGTCGCAGCTGGACAATGGCACTTAGGGGCTGATTGAGCGTCCAACTGAACATCAGGTCGAGGTATAGTTAATCGACCCAAATTCATACACTCCACAATCAGTGTATCAATAAGTGTATTCATGTATTCATGGATAAACCAACAATCATGAACATCAATGCATGTCACTAGAGTGAACATATATTTTCCTTGTCAAAGATGAAAACAATGAAGGTATTTTTATGAAATGGAGAAGTTTTGGTGAACGATCAATGTTCACTTTTCTGTTCACTTCCCAATACACTTTTGTGTACACAGTTTTAAGGGTGACGTGATTGGTTATACATGATCAGGTCATCAAATGGAAGTGGGTGTTTAAGAAGAAACGAGGAGCAGATGGTAGCCTCGAGAAGTACAAGGAGAGGCTGGTTGCCAAGGGGTACTCATAGCAGGAGGGCATTGATTACAGAAAAACCTTTGCCCTTGTTGCCAAGTTTAACTTTGTGCGCACGCTCCTTTCCTATGCAACAGCATAGGACTTTGAGGTCAACCACATGGACGTCAAGACGGCGTTCCTGAATGGTGACCTGGAGGTGGAGATTTACATGGAGCAGCCGGAGGGGTTTATTGTGGATGGCCAGGAGCACCTAGTGTGCAAGCTACAGAAGTCGCTATATGGCCTCAAATAGGCGTCGCATGCTTGGAACCAGAAGCTGGATGCGGCGGTGCAGTGCATGGGGTTTGAGCACAGCAAGTGTGACTATAGTGTCTACCACTCGCAGTATGAGCATGAAATCCTGATCATCATTGTCTATGTTGATGACATGCTCCTCCTCTCCAACAGCATGTCCGCATTACTGGAGGTCAAGGCAGCCATGCAGGAGCACTTCTAGATGTCAGACCTTGGGGAGGCCTCTTACTTCCTTGGCATTCAGATCATGCATGACCGCAAGTCACGCACTCTCTCCTTGCAGCAGACCAGCTACATTAAAGTCGTCCTACAGCGTTTTGGCATGGCGGAAGTCAAACCCATTGGCACGCCACTAGAGACGCGGCAGTACCTAACAAGTTTCAACGGAGAAGTAGATGCAATTGAGTGGTAGAAGTACGAGAGTGTCGTCGGCAACCTGATGTACCTGATTGTGGAGAATAGGCCGGATATCGCATGGGGTGTAGGAGCTCTCAGCCAGCACCTGGTTAATCCTGGACCTGAGCACCAGAAGGCACTCAAGTGAATCTTCCGCTACCTTGTTGGCACCATCAATGTCGGCATCACCTACAACGGCAAAGACAGCAACATCATCGGCTATGTAGATGCAGATTGGGCTTCCAACCCTGAGGACCGCAAGTCCATCTCTGGGTATGTGTTCCTCATGAACGGTGGAGCCATCAGTTGTTGCAGCAAGCGACAGGTGGTTGTGGCCACCTCCAGTACGGAAGCTGAGTATGTGTCACTCAGCTTTGCAGCCAAGGAAGCAGTCTGGCTGCATCGTCTCATGTGGAGATGAGTGGGAGTGCAGTAGTGCCAGTGCCTATGCACGTCGACAACCAGAGTGCAATTGCACTCTTCAAGAACCCAGAGCACCATGCACGCACCAAGCACATTGACATTGCATATCACTTCATCAGGCACATGGTGCAGGAAGGTGTCATCAAGCTGGAGTTCACTCCAACCAGCAACCAGGTTGCTGGTTTTTTCACCAAGCCTGTGACCCGGGAGAAGCAGCGTTTCTGCATGAAGGCATGTGGACTCAGGCCACTCTAATTGCGGCAAAGTGAGAGATTGTTATAAATGGGACCAACCGGCTCAATCACAGGTCCACAGGATCAGGCATGGAGATAATACCAAATGCCTGGTCCCATAATCAATCCGGCTTCACCACGTGAAAGATCAGGTGGCAAGATGGACATGGTCCAAGTTTCGGGCCGATCCAACGGTCGGATGGGGAGAAATGAATTTCTGCAGTTTCTGGGATCATGTACCACAGGAATCTGTGCAAGGGGTCCATGCCTTCGTCTCAAAAAAAAAAGGGGGGGGGACGAGAGGTCCAGGGTCAAGACCAGCTGAAGATCATATCCAAAAAGACCCTTGTCACTAGTCTTGCCTTGCCAGAGTGTACTGACTAGGATAGATGGATGTGGCCTTCCTTTTTAGGTGAGGTGTGATCCTCTTGATGGTTTGGTGTGCTAGCCATGGACACATGGCAATTTCCCATGTCATTGTGGGTGAGGTGACCACAAGGAGTGTGACATGAGAGCATGCTCTAGTTCTCTAGGTCGTGTGTAAGTGGCCAGCCTGATTTCTAGGCTGATTGCCTCTCTTGTGTGAGCTTCTAGTGTGGTGTGAGTGAGACTTGGCCTCCATGGCCAAGGAGTGTGGCTTGTGAGAGTGTAGACTTGTCCATGCTCTTACTACTTATACTGCCTTGTTTTGAGTGATGTAACAAGTATTCAACAGTGCATCCCATGCCCTTCCATGCCCAAGTTATTGATGTTCCATTGCTGTCCCTCTCTCCAAGATCCAATAATTGCACCTGAAGTGGGAGAAGAACCGATAGCAGAGGAGGGCAGTGCGGAATATAGCGGTGATAGCGGCAATGACAAGGAGGTAGAGGGAGCTGAGAAGGAGAAGGAGATAGCATCCAAATCTGATGAGAAGGAGCAGAAAAGCAACACATAGCAGCTGCCACGAAGGTCTGCACGCCTCAACAAAGGTGCTAAGGACAGTGAGGAGCAGCTACGGAGGCCCAAGAGGCTCGTAAAGAAGCAGATGCAACAAGGGGAGCAGCTGAATTTGTACACCTTTCCACCACCAACGGAGTAATCTGACCTCAAGATTCTCTTCCTCACAGTCACTGATGACTCAGCCACCTTCACCGAAGCTATCCGCAGCGTCGAGGCAGCAGATTTGCGTGCCGCAGCGGACGAGGAGCATGGTGCGCTCATGAAGAATGGCACTTGGACCCTCAAGGAAGCTCCGCGTTGCACCCAGGTGATTGGGTGTTGTGGATCTTCAGGCGCAAGCGTGGTGTGGATGGTAAGGTGATCAGATACAAAGCACAGCTGGTTGAAAACGGGTTTTCCCAGACTGAGGGTGTGGATTACAATAAGACATTTGCATCTGTTACAAAGTTCCCATCCATCCGAGCGATCCTCCCTCCTGCTGCTGCTATGGACTGGGAGGTGCACCAAATGGATGTGACATGTGCATTTCTTGATGGTAACCCCGAGGAAGATGTACATGGAGCAGCCAGAGAGGTATGTGATGGAAGGGAAGGAGGATTTGATGTGCAAGCTTGTGAAGGCCCTATTCGGCCTGAAACAAGCACTGCGAGCACGGTAACACAATATGGATGAGCAGCTGGTTGGGCTTGGTTTTTTGTACAGTAAAGCTGACCATGCAGTCTATGTGCGCGTGCAAGAGGCAAGCAAGGTCATCATCTTGCTCTATGTTGATGATCTGCTCATTGAATCTGACTCCAAGTCTCTTTTGGACGATGTGAAGCAGTCCCTTGCTGCCAGGTTTGACATGAAAGACATGGGAGAGCTCAGTTACCACCTTGGCCTTCAGGTCAAGCTTGACCGGCAGCAGCAGACTTTGGAGCTGTCACAGAGCACGTACGTGAGCAACATTGTCAAGCACTTCAACATGGCAGGAGCGCGCAAGGCCACAACACCACTGGAAGTGGGAGCAAAGCTGAGCATGAAGCAGACTCCCCACGGCATGCAAGAGAGCAGCCACATGGAATAAGTGCCGTACCAAGCAGCAGTTGGGAGCTTTATGTACGCAGCAGTCGACACGCGCCTTGACATCAGCCAAGCAGTGGAAATGCTCAGCAAGTTTTGCGCGAATCCAAGCGTGCCTCATTGGGAGATGGTCAAGCGCGTGCTATGCTACCTCAACAGCAGCAGCAGCCTTTGCCTCACCTTCAGCGGTAACAACAGTCCCATCCTCATCCGCTGCATCGACGCAAATTGGGGGAGTGACCTGGACACAAGGAGGTCGACCAGTGGGTTCGTGTTTGTGCTTGGGGGAGGTGCAGTGGTTGCCTGGCCCTTCCACACGGAGTCATTGGCACAGTCTGCATGACAGAAGGTTGGAGGACTGTTGTGCTTGATGTTCTTCATCATGAATTAACCTTTGAATTCAATTAAGTGCATACACCCCTTGAAATAGGGATATGTTTCTGGTACATCCCTTTTGGTCATGAGAGGGGTGCAAGGTTAGAATAGTGGAAGGGGTGAAAGCATACATTGGGACAGACCAACATGTGTTTCAGGAAAACAGAGTGTGGGAGGAGGCTTTAGAGTTCACTGCAGTCTCATGTCGCAGATTCTTGAGAGGATTCCAAGCCACGAGGTAGAGAGACAAGTGGAAGCAGAAACAAGAACAGTGGAGAAAAGGGTAGTAGGGAAGTGTGTGCCAATTTTAGTGTGGCTATGAATGGTTGGGAGGTGTGGTTGCGGATGGCAATAAGTTGGTGAATTCTTCCAATCACAAATCCACTTAGTTCATGAATTGAACTTACCCTCTGGAGCTTACATGTAGTTTGTGGTTGCTACCTTTCTCAGCCATGTCGTCCAGAACTATGAGGAAATATGACATTTCAGCATGACATGGTCAGTGTTTGGACCATTTTTCTGGGTAATGGCCGTATCCTGATCTACAGGAGGTACCAGCAGTGATGCTTCATCAGAATTGAAGTGTTGACGGAATGTGCTGAGCCGAGGATGAATGGTTTTGGTGAAGATTAGGCATGGTGTCTGGTCAAAAAGCCTCTGTTACTGGCGGAGATAACCTTTAAGTGAAAGCCCAGGTGTAGTCTGTTTGTGCAGTTATGTAATGGTACAGTATTGTGAAAACTGTTTTTTCATGGTAACTCAGTTATTGTGTTCTGATGGAGGAAGGTAAACTCTGTAAAATTGCAACTGCAAGGTGCATGGGAGAAGAGAGCATGAGCAGGGTACATCACTGTTCCATACTCCTTGGATCCACTTTCCATTGCAGATTCAACAACAACTCACATTACATCACTGCCTGGAGCGTCAACTTGAGGGAGGCCTTGCAGAGTGTTGGAAGGAATCTTCAACCAAGTAGGAGCAGAGGTGTGGTATTCACGGGAGGGAAGGTGGCGGAATTGAAAGAATTGGAGTTGTTCACACTCTGAATTCCTGGGACTCTGGTCTTGCCACAAAGATGAAAGACATTAGGGGCATGGTTATGAAATCCACAGGGCTGGCAATGAATTACATTTTCTAAAACGCTTTGCAAAGCATTTAGGATATATAATCCTGCAGTGTTCCCACCCCGAGCTATTCTGGCCTGGTGTCTCCCTCGCAAGCTGCGCACTTATTTGGTCCAGTCCAGGCTCAAACCCCGGCCGACCATTAGAAAACAGCCGCAGCCTCGGAACCTCCTGCGCAAAGCAATGGCATTTTCCTCTCGCAACACACGGGCTGACTTGGATACCTCGACACCGTCCGAGGAACCTCGATGTCATACCTAGGTTCTGTCTTTTTCCCACCTACCTGTGCTATGCGGCTATGTGAGATTGTCAGTTTGTTCAATTTGAGTAGAGCACTGACAAAGGCCCACTCTGGCCGAAACCGGTATGCTCAATTGACTGTCCATTTTTTACTCTCTCACCACTTCAAAAACTTCTCTCTCTCTCTCTCTCTCTCTCTCTCTCCCCTCCAACTCTATTTCACTTCCGTCCCTTTGCTCCTTTGCTGCTCTGAGATACCTATGCCTACACTTT